>VZTF01002191.1:318604-543783 GCA_013397755.1 Cnemophilus loriae
TTTTTTTTTTTGTTTTTTTTTTTAATTGTCTCTTAGGAGTTTTCCCATTGAAATGCTATTTGGGGGCCTTGTAACTTCCTCAAATATTTTGTGAAACCTGTGGTTATAAGGAGAAGGTAAAGAAGACTGAAGGCTTCTGAGGTTGCACAGTCAGTAGTGTTTGAGGTCACGCTGGCCTTTTTTCTACCCTGAGATGGCAGGGGACAGCCTGCTTTTAGAAAAGGTATGATACTAAACACAGGCCGAAAAAAAGAGTACATGGCTCTTTGCACTGATCACACAGACAACACATTTTGTGGCTTTTATGTAGGCCTTCAATTTTGAAATTAAATAGCTTGACGTTTGTTGTCTGAGGTCTGGGCATTTCCTTTGATGCATAAATTTGGCTCTTCAAAGATTCTGAAGGCTTGCAGTTCAGTTTCATTAATATGGATGGAGAATATACTGGGCCTTCGCTGACTAATACAGTTCTAATTAGTCCTTGCTGTTGTCTCTGGTTTTATTTTGTTTGTCAGAGGAAGAAAACAATATGTTTCTTTTTTTGCACAGTGGAAATCTTTCTGTTACAGAATCCTTGGTATAGTTAAAGATATCTAGTTCCAACCCCCTTCTATGAACATCTTCCACTAGACCAGGTTCCTCAAAGCCCCGTCCGGCCTGGCCTTGAACCTCTCCAGGGATGGGGCATCCACAGCTTCTCTGGGCAACCTGTGCCAGTGTCTCACCACCCTCACAGTGAAGAGTTTCTTCCTAACATCCAATCTAGACCTACTTCCTCTCAGTTGAAAGCAATTCCCCCTTGTTCTGTCACTACCTGCACTTGTAAAAAGTCCCTCTCCAGCTCTCTTCTAGGGCCCCTTTAGGTACAGGAAGGCACTCTGAAGTCTCCCTGGAGACTTTTCTTCTCCAGGCTGAAAAGCTCTGACTCTCTCACCCTCTGGTTATTTCCGTGGCCCTCCTCTGGACTCATTCCAACAGGTCTGTGGCACTCTTGTGCTGTAGACCCCAGAGCTGGATGCAGCCCTCTGTTGAAGTTGTTCCTTTAGTGGAAAGCTCTGTTTAACAACCCCTAGAGAATGTAACTATTTTTCCTCAATCCCTGCATTAGCCAACAGCTGTGACTTGGTCACTGTATTTGAAAGCAGAGTGACTGTATTGTCAGGTGTGTGGATAAGTTTTGATCTGAGCACTTTGATGCGCTTTTGCTCCTAAAGGACTCCCTTTCACACCGTCTTTTAGAATGAGGCTTAGGAAAGCTTCCGGAAGATTTGGAGGTTCAGTTTTGCTGAATCTGGCTTTTAAAAGGCTAAGTTTTTGTTAGGTGGGGATTTTTGTTTGTGTTGGTTGTGGTTTGTTTGTTGTTGCTTTTTAAAATACTGTATTCTTTCTTATTCTTGTTTAAATAGGCCAATATGTTCAAGATGATAGACTAAGTTAGGCGTTTGCTTCTTTTCTAGTGTTGTCAGTGAGGCTTTTTTAATGAGCTGACCAACTGGCATTTCAAATGAAGGGGTTTTTTAATTGGCTCATGAACGCAGAGCAAATGCGAGCAGAAATTTGCAACTATCAAGTACTTTCTAAAAGGTCCTGTCTGATTTTACAGCAGGCTCAGTCCTGGTCTACTTTTCTGAATTTCCATTCTCTCAGTTGGCGTCCTGTTTCTGGTAACAGCAGTTCAGGCTTAACGATGCAGCAGAGGAGCTGCTTCAAATGGCAGTGTTGTACGCTGAGAGAATACCTTTGTATTTTCTTCCCTCCCAGACCATTTTTCTAGATGTTAAGGTGCCAAAAAGGACTGATGATTCATATTAGCTGGGGAAAAAAATGTGTATATCAGAGCTTTTTTTTTTAATGTGAAATTTACTACCAGTGTTAACTTTCCTTGATTTGGAATCTGATTTATTTAAAAATGATTGCAGATCATGGTGTGGATAAGGTTATATGGTGTTTACTTTAAATTTCAGTGCTGTAACTTTTACTTGCAACAGGGAAGTTATATCATTCTGACTGTACTGTCAGAGTTAGATCAGACAATTTTTTGAGCACAGACAAGCCCAGACAATGTGATTTATTTGAATGCTGACTAATGGTAAAGTGTTTCTTTGTCATTGATAACAAATGATATTGTTGCCTATTCATTTTCAAACTGTTCAAAAAGCTGTACTCTTGAATATCTCAGAGCTCGGGCAATGAAATTTAGTGGCAGCAAAAGCACAGTTCTAGTAAAAGCTTTTATTAATGTTTCTGTAAATATATTGTTTGAATTGAAATAAGGCTTAATAGTCTTATGATAAAATTGATCAAACAAATGCACGCAGATGGAAATTAAGAGACTTCTATAGGTAGATGGAAGGATTCACTTGTTTTGGTACTATACTGCCATGACAGCAATGGAAAATACATTTCTGTAGAGGAGATGCAAAGTGTGCCTACTGGAAACTGCATTCAACCCACACTAATGCCTTGACAGGGAAAGACATTTTTATTTTATTTATTTTATTTTATTTTATTTTATTTTATTTTATTTTATTTTATTTTTAAATTTTATCTTAAAATTTTTTTAAATTTTTTTTTTTTTTCACTCCCCCCCCATCCTCTTGTCTTCTTTGATTTGTTTCAAGGTAATTTGGTTTGATTTGTTCCACTGTGTGTGGTGGTGCATTCTTTGAACACAAAACCCTGCGAAAATGTCCACATTAGTGACTGAGGAGTTGACTTTGCATAGTGATTATGAACCATTTTGTGTATAGAAAATCAGTTTCCTATTCCGAGCATGTAAAATAATGGCCAAATGCCTTAAGGAAAGAAAAAAGTCTTTTATTTGCAAGCTTCCTTAATAATGGAATTATTCAGGGGATAATGCCAAATGCAGAATTCATATTATGGTTGTACAAACTAGAAAATCTTGAAAACTGTGGAGCTGCGTATAGGAAAATGTCAAATGAGAGCTCCTCATTCTTCTACAGAGCGACCATGTGTCAGTACTGCTGAAAGAATGGCAAGCAAAATTGCTGCAGAAAAAACTGCACATGGACACATACAGGAAATCAATTATTAATCAGAAGTGCTAGCTCATGGTTCATATTTCTCACCAAACTTCATTATCAACAATTCAGCAGTGTTCATTAACAGGAGTAGACACCTTAGTTTAGAAAGCCATTGGAAGAGCAGTTCAGGTTTGAAGTGAATAAACAAGTCTTTTAAACAGTTTTTCCAACTTTGTGCTCCTGCAGCTGAACAAGTTGTTAAGCTTGGTATTAAGATATTTTGAGAATGGCTTTAGAAATTAATGATACAATATCTCCCGAACTGAAGAGTATTAAAATAGCACAGTCAAGCATAATTTCATGTGGTAGAGGATGCTTGATTTCAGCTATGTGCTCAGATGGTCATTGTTTAAAAATGTTGAAATGAGAGAAAACATAACACTGTTGCCTGAGATTGTCTTTGGGAACCTGAAGTTTAATACTCTTTAAAAAATCACCATCTATTAGTCTCCATATAGACAAAAATGACATGAGTTTCCTATAATTGTAAAATGGGTTTAATTCAGCAGCAGTGCCCCTTTGTGGATATGTGTAAATCACTTAATCAGTGATACAAGATGGTCTGCAAAGAGTTTTGCACCTGTGTAACTATAATGAGGTTTGTAATTGATTTGTGTAGACATTGCACAACTGGTGTGTTTAGACAAGGCCTTCATCTGGCATTTAATCCAATAACAGGAGAAACTCAAACCTTACAGCGTTCTATTGGTGATTCCCCCTCTCCCTTTCCAATAGTTTAAACATTTTGATGTTGCTCCTCTGCTTTTTCTGTCTTAGTTATCCTGCTTTATTTGCCTTTCCCATGACCTATACAGTGGTAAAAATCATTCAAGTCTGCATGCACAGACCTCCTTTTTGCTCTCCCTAGCTGACCCCTGACATAGTCATCTGCCACCATAACCTTTTGCATCAACCTGCCTTTAGTTCTTGTTGAAATGGGGCTTTTCCATCTGCTGGGCTGGTGTCAGCCCTGCTAAATCTTCATCCTTTCCTAAAAAAAATGAGGGAGAAGCACACACTGGGCCTTTCTTTAAATAAATAAAAAAATGCCATACTCAACGTTCTACATATGTATTTTCTAACCCGCATATGTAAGTGCTGTGCAACATTTAAAACCTGTGGACCTCTGAAGTACCTATCTTGAAACATGTTGTGTCATCTGTAGTGTTTGCAAGCACCTTAACCAGAATTTGGTTGTTCTTGGGAAATACTGCACTCAAGTGTTTTTACAAAACTTCCATTTTATTCCTTCTGGTAAGAAAAAAAGTATGGCCTTGGGGATGATCAACAAATAGTTTTTAAAAAGGCCATTTTCTTCAGAGACATCACTAAATGGTCCATCTGAAGAGTGACGTTTAACATGTACATGTTATGTACCTATATGTTGTAGATAGGGGGTCTTATTAAAATGTTTTGTTGGAACAGCAAAGCTGTGCAGGGAACCAGCTGGAGGGTAAAGCCAGCCTCTGGGGAGTGGAGTGAGAGCTATATTCATTCTAAGTATGTGAGATCTCTCACTGCTTAGTTGCAATTAAGGTGAATTTTGTTGAAGTGAGAGGGGAGAGCAGAATACAGGGAAGAGGCATTCTACTGTTTGCTGTAACACCAGCTGCTGTTACAGCATCAGGAAAAGATGTGTGGAAACAGCAAAGAATAGAGGGGCAGAGAGGCAAAAAAAAAAAGTTGTTTAAAGCCTATGGAAATCAGTGGGAGTTTTTTTGTGGTAGGATGTTGATCATCCTTGAGTTGAATTTTTCTTCATTGCCTCCCTCACCAGAACATTCCAGATAGTTTCTGGCAGCAATTGAATGTAGGGGAAGAAGATTTTATTTGCATATTGTCTGTATACTGTTGCCATAATTCATCAAAGCTTAACTCTTCTGATTTTAGTTTGGCTGAAAAGTTTGAGCAAGTTGTTTAAGTTGGAAAATTCTTCTGCAGTATCAAAGAATACTTCAGTGCATTAACTAATTGGGAGGCAAAAAAAAAGAAAATTGTATAGTAAAATATCAGCAAAGAATTCCCCATACCTGGAAATTTCACTGTAAGTATTGTGCAGTATTTTTCCATAATTTGGTTTGTAGTTTAAATGTGCACAGACATGAGGAATGAGAATTTTACAAAAGATTGTTTGTAGTGCTTTTCTCTTGGTAGCAATTCAGACTAGTTGTCTCCTTGCTGTTTTCTAGACTACTTGTAGGTATTTTTCTCGTCAACTGCTGCATTAACAACTGCATTAGAATTGCAAGAGAATTTAAGTCACATTGTTGTGGACTAAGCTGTGCCAAAATGCACTATGCAATACAAAACAGGAGCTTATGGGTGCTTCGGAACAGTATTATTTCAAACCATCCTTGCATGTAGATCTGAAGTGAGGACTCCATCATTGTCAAGAAGAGAACTCAGCAATGACTACTTTGGCTTTATATGACTTGAATTTCTTTGGCTTCTGCAGTGGCGTCAAATGATTAGAGGCTTCAGAAGTGAAAAGCTGATGTACTGAGGTAAAGTTACTGCGAGGTTTTTACTGCCTTCTGTCCACGTATGAACTGAGACACCACGTTCTGTGATATATAATCTGTAGTCTTCAGTTCAGGTCTTCAGGTCCCCAGCAATCTCTTTATGCAAATGACTCTAGTGCCTGAATCCTAGATTTATTGTGATCCAGTTGAATTTCTGGGTTGTTGTTTTTTTTCTTTTCCTTATCATATGTGTTCTGAAACAATGAGTCTTAATGTTTAAAATCCTATCCTGAGGAAACTGACCCCACAGTAATTAATCTAATCCTTACCGCTAAACTCTCTTCTTATGCTTTCCTCTCTTAAACATTTGTTCCACTTTATACATCTTAGAACACTGTAATCCCTATTGATACTCTATGCCATTTACTGATACATCCTCCCAGTTTATTACTCATACATGCTCCCAGACATAAAAATCAGAGTTAGTATTTCAAATTAATTTCTTTAAAATTAATTTCTAATTGCTAAAGGAAAGCAGCCACATAAATCTGACGCAAAAATAAAGATCCTTTTCTTATTTGACTGTAGCAGAAGAGGTGATGCAAAAACAGGACCAGAGGACAGACTCTTCTGCCAAAGCAGCCAACCCACTGTTCAAGGCAGAGCGCATTGGACAGATTATTCAACCATTTCATTCTCCTTCTTTGACGTGACAATCAGCAAGTAATACAACCTTAATGTAACAAGCCATGTCATAACTTTTAAAAGCCTCTTTGTTGTTTTCTGGTGTGAATTCTGTCCTCTAAAATTTCTCCCTGATTTTTCCTCTTGTGCTCTCTGTACTTCTGCATTTAGAGTCACTTGGGAGGGAGGACGGGTCGCATGAAGTTGTCTTAAACACAAAGATACAAAATTGCCTTACAAATGCTGATGTAGTAACTCTGCTGCCTCGACACATGCATACAGCCTCCCTGGCCTCTTCCTTCTCCCAACTTGTTTGATAATTGTGGTTCATTTTTACATGGAAGCACTGTTGCTTGAGATCATCCAAAATTGCCAAGACCGTTTATGTAATAAACCTAATTGTGTAGGTTTAATAAACCTAATCTCAATATTTCTCCTTTCTGAGCTAGAAGAGATGCTCTTTAGTTTTGCACAAAGGACTACACTCAGTATTGCTTTAGCTTCTTTGTGCCGTGGATTTTGTGCCAAATTATTGACCTTCAAAATCGTAAGGGTGAGAGATTGGACAAATCTTCCAGCTGTTCCCTATACAGATGCCTTAAAGTGTGAACCATTATGTACAGTATTCAAGATTCATCCTGAGAGCCTTTCCAGTCTCATAACGTACTGTGTCACACAGGCAATGTTAAGGGGGAGTAGAAATGTAACGGTGAACACACTAGGACAGCACCAGCATCTAAACTGTATGGCAGCTTCCGTGCTTGTTCTCATCCTCTGTCATCTAACAGACGTATCTGACACAGCGTCATAAAGAGCTTATCAACTTTAATTTGAGAGAGATGTATTTTGTCAGTGTAGTTTCAGTCTTTCAAGTGCATGGTATAAAGTTAGTGTTTCATGGGCTGCGGGGATATCTGTCATGGAGCACTTCTTCCCCTTCCTCCTTCTTCTCCTTGGACCTTGGTGTTCCCTCTGTTGTTTCCAACTCTTTTCTAACTCTTCCTCCTCCTCTCTCTAGGTGATGTCATCTTGTATTTCTTGAATATATTTCAACTTGGCTTTTGGGCTTAACCTTGACCTGCAGTGGATCCTTCGTAAAGCTGCCTGGAACCATTTGTGTCTGGCATAGGGCAGTCACTGACCTCTTCCCACGGGTTTCCAAGTCCACATAGGCAAGGTGGATAGGGAATGTGACCAAGCTATCTGCATCATGATATCTTCTTGCTGGTTACCAGGATTTTTTTGCTTTACTCAAATGTCTTTTTGTTACATACTGTTCTTGTTTATACAATGTCATGTATTGAATATTATGTTTGGAGTCTCTGTGTATTTATGGAGTCACACAACTTTTGAGAAGATCCTATTTCTTAATATTGAGAATAAATTCAGGAATTTCTAAGGTAATGGGCCTCTTTTTTAGAGAAAATACCCCCATTTTCTTGACTTACAAGATTCTTTAATTGGCTGAATTGGTTCTACTTACATACCCTTCATGTGACTTCCACTTGAAGCAAAGATACACTTCATGATTTTTATTGCAGGCAGATGGTAAGATTTGTGTGGAAATCCTAGACAGTTTTTATTGGGCTGTTAATTACTAGCATTTGAATTATTAGTATTGAATTATGCTAATATTTTCTTATTTCTGCAACAGTTATCCTTCTTCTGGAGAGAAACGTGACTGGTACTTGTGACTTTCTTGTTTTCTTCATTAACTCGTGGTAGGTAACAACAAGGAGAGGACAGTGTTCAAATGCTCTTTCAAAAGCAGTAAAGTAATTCTGCCAGGCTTAGGAAAAATACAGTGTCATTTCACTGCAGTCCCACCACCCTACTGTGACCTGTAGCTTAATATGCACTGTCCTAACCTGGACTGTCAAGTATGAGTTGTATGTGGTTTCTTCTAATGTGATAGGAGAAAATTTTTATGAATACACTAGCACTGGTTCTCACAGCTAGAAACTAGAAAAGATGTGAATATTAAGTAAGAAGACTGACCATCTTTCACTTAATTCTCTATTTTAGTTGAGAATGAGGTATGCCTGTGAAAGATCAGCCAGGTCCTCCAGAGTATTATAAGCCCTGTCTGTCAGCTTATATATAATACAATTATAATACAATATACTTGTACAAAACAATTTTGTTTTGGAGCCCTATAGAGACTCCTAAAAGTTCAGAAATGCAAGATCAAACCCTGAGTGCTTTTAGGCGTACAAACCTGGCTCATATAAATTTGTGATCACAAAAAGTTTTCTCTCTCTGTTACGTATTAGAACAATCTAAAGAATGACAGATCCCCAGTAGGATGAAAGAATGAAATATCAATGTTTTAGTTCCTCTGCCTCCATATGGTATTATTATGCTTTTACTCATACACCCAACATTATGGCACCTAGTTTCTTGATAAGGAAGCAGGAGCAATCAACTTCCTAAGCACTAGTGCAAGGTAGGTCTGTAAAAAATGCATATGCTGAAGGATGGGAGATATAATCATGGCTTGTTCCACCCATCTATGCTTGAGAAATGAATACCTCTCAGTGCAGGTTTTTAATTTGGTAATTAGACATTCTTGTGCTTGATCTTAAGTTCATTTTGGAAGTAGTACTCTTGCAATTCCTAACCATCGCTTTTTATTAACTCTTGGGAAGCCACACTTTTGTGTATTGGGAGTTGAAGTGTAAAGCACTCACTAAAGCACTGCTGTGTAAACCACTTCGCCTTCTGTTTAACTGAGCGACTGAACATGGAGAGCCTTTATGTTAACAAGGAAAGGATGAATATTTAAATTGGCCGCAATGGTGCTATGGCTCCTCTGAGCCTCTTGGTACATAGTTACTGGCATTGCCTCTTTGCCTGTGCTTATGTCATCCTTATTTTCAGGCATCTGCAAGGATTGGGAAATGCTCTGGAGTTATAAATAATACACCAGTAGCAGAGTTGGGATGGTAAGTCTTCAAAACAAGCTCATCAGCATATATATGTCATGAGCAAACAAACGCTGCATTTCTACCCATGTATCTAGTCAGCTCTGAATTTTTGGAAAAATATTGTTTCTGAGGCCTAACTTACCTGTGGCAGAGCCTTTTCCCACTGGAGGAATAGAGGCCAGTCGTTTTGGTAACAACTCTGTTTACAGTTTTCAGTGTGGTCAGTGGACCCTTGTAATGGCTGCCTACGAAGAGTTTGCCAAGCACCCACTTCCAATGACCTTAGATTGACTGGAGAAACTGCTCTTCATTGGAAAACGAAAATTGAGAAGAACTGAAGACAGTTATTCTGTTGCAGTGTTTATGCTCTTGGTCTAGTGGAGGGTATCCTACTGTGAGCAAGGAGCTACTCAAGTCGTGTCTGCTGATGAATAGAATTTACACATAGAGTAAAAGAACTGTAAGGATGTCGTAGTGTGTTTCGCCTTTTAGACTCTGTTATAAATGTCCATCCTGAAACCTAATAAAATCTATGTTTCTTAGAGCTCTGAAGAACAGTAGTGCAGATTGGCAGATGTTTTGATCTGATGGGAGATGGAATTCTATTCTAAAACCATTAATACTGAATAGACCTAAATTTCCTGCACTTCAGCTGCGTTGCAAGAGAATTGATTGTGATATCTGAGACAGAAAAGAAAAAAAAAAACTATTATACTAGTTGTGGAAGATTTTGCTTCAATTTTAGGGAAATGTAAGAAATATTTTTAAACCAAAACTTTTATCCTATGCCTGTGGTGGAGGGAAAAGAAAAATGCCTGTGCCTTAAGGAGCACATATGAAACTGTAATCAGCAGGAGGATTCTTGGTGCTTAGCTACTTGGTTAATCTAAGAACTTGCCTACAGTAACAGAGTTAAGCATTTCTTGCTGTGAGTTTTCGAATTCTTTTGAAGATAGAGTTGCTTGGATTCTGATTGAACTGAATCCATGACAAAGGAACTGGGACTATGAGATGAGAAAACTGGTAGATTTTCCTGCAAGGATTTCTATCTAGGTGGGGTGAATTGTTGCCAGAGCACTTTTATGGTGATGTATCTGTTGGTCTTGTGTCTTTTATATCATGTCCTTCCTAGAAGCCAGGAAGATGCTGCTGCTACTGACTGTTAGTCAGGATCAGAGTGATAGCCTCTTGCAGAAACACTTTGGTTTAGTTACTGGATCAAGAAACCAGCTTTCTTGACAGTTTTCTAGGTATGTTTTTCAAACCTCTTTTTTTTCCCTCTAGGACAGTTAACAGATGAGCTGTGAAAAAAAAATTGCTGTGCTTCCTCTAGAGATCAGGATGTCTTGGACATTTGTGTTTTTTGTTATTTATCAGGGTATAATAAAGAGACAGATGTGAGGATTCTCTCTAGTAATGGATGAGGTGAAGATAACTGCAGAATTTGGATGATAGGGAAAAGTTGCTGGTGAGTTGGGAATATTTTTATAAGATCTATTTTTATAAAATCTATTTTGGCATGTTTTATTTGAAGACAGTAATTTTAAAGTTGTTTAAAGGTGTAATTCTTAAGTTCAGCACTTAAGCTTGTATTTCTCTTTAAGCACGTGAATAACCCCATTAAAGTGGACAGAGCTAATCTTATGCTGAAGTATTTTGCTGAATCATGTCCCTAGAGAACTTGATACATGCAGGGAAAAACATATCTAAATATATGAGCATTGTTCCCAGGTTTGGTAGAAACATTTTTGCTTTCTATATGTACTTCTTATTATAAGTTTCCCTTGAATGCAGTTTGAATATAATTCTGCCATTCAGCAATCCAGATGCAAGAAACGTGCCATAAATATCTTGCCTTTCTCTCCCTCCTTCCCTCCCTCCCCCAAAGTTGCATTTGGCAAGTGTATCATGCTCTATATTGATGTTACTATTTAATAAAGAATTTATAAAATTTTGGACAGTAATAACATACTTTTGTGCACTGTTCCATAAGCACAGAGGATGTGCAAGACCACTTACTCTCCTACTTCAATCCAATATAATATTGATCATTATGCTCACAAAACTCTATTATCACTCTGGAAACAGGATTAAACCACCCTTGTCAGTAAGAGTTATTCATAATTTGTTTAGGAAGAATCAGCCCACAGGAGTGGATCTCAAATTTTTATTTTTGGTTACTGGGGTATATATGCTCTCAAGAAGGTGCATGGGATATATCCTGAGGGAGGTGAGTTTGTGAGGAACCCAAGGTTACTCAAGGCTCACCAAACCATAATAAAGAGCTGCTGATAGGCATAGCCAGTGCACAGTCATGCAATTTTAGAATCGTTAGTGGACTTGTCAGACTTTTCAACCTTAGTATCTCCTAGAATAATTAAGGACGGAGTTTTCAAAAGATGCTGTTTTTCTTTTTATTGCTTAAAACCCCCCAAATTATTGGTCATCTTCATTTACTGTGTGAATCATGGAATTTGGAGATGGGAAAGACTTATTACTTTATGTAGTCCATTGCCTTCCCCAGCAAAATGATTCTCTACCATAAACTTTTCCAGTGCTGTGGGCAATTTAGTTTTAAATAGCTCTGCAAATAACAGGATTTTCACTGCTTCTCTAGGTAAGTTATTGAACACGTTCTTTTTTTTTTTTCCCAAAACGATTTCATTATATTTTACTTTATATTTAGCATACATATATAGATAGCTAGATGGATATAGATATCTTTTAAAAGACAGAAATCTGTTATCTGATATTTTCTGGTTTAGATAGAGGATAAAAACGTTTTTTCCAGTCCAATGCTGTAGATACCCAATGCCTCAGCAAATGTTGAGGTTTTACAACTGTGTTTTCATATCTATTCTGTTGCAGTAAGGGTCCCCTGAAGAGCGAGAGAGGATATGCTGTCGAAAAAATTCTTTCAAATACATCCTGACTTAAAAAAAAAGAGTCTCCTATTACCATGACTACTTATCGCAGCCATTTAGTGTACTGCTAATTGCAATGACAGGTAAGCAAAATGAGATTTGTAAATGATATCTCTGTATTTTAAATTCATGACTACATCTTTGCTACTGTCCCTAATAATTCTTGATGTCAGGCACTGCAGAGCTTTATAGGCATTCCTTCTGAGCTAACACTGTTATTGTTGAAACAAATTGCACGGGTCTTCTTCTTTTAATCCCTCTAAAAGATTAAAGATCAAGTAAAGAAAAACATTATAGAGGCACAAAAAGCTAGCGTTCACTTTCATTTTGTTTCACCTTTAATCAAACTGTAACTGCTCCTGGTAGAGGTGTTTTTGTAGCACATCTATTTGTCCAGAAATGTAGTGATTTGTCACCTCTTTGGGACAACTTATGTGATAACAATGACTTAGTGTGTAAGACTGTACAACAAGGGGATGATTAAAAGGAATTTCAGAACAGAAAACAGTCAGTTTAAGAAAATAAGCCTAAAAATATAGCTTGCTAAAACAGTTCATATCAAAATAAAGATAGCATTCTCTAATTTAAAATTTATATATATCTTTACTATTTAAAATTTTTAAATAATATTTTTATTCATTTTCTGAATAGCTAGAATCCAAATAGATAAAGGTCTTCCAATATTTTTTATTCTTGGTAATAGAATCATTCATGGTTAAAATTTGGCAGGCTTAAGTTCCTTAATAAGTGGTATCTTAATGAAATCACATGATTGACTACATAGCTGTAGATCAGTTCATGACCAAAAAAAAGATTTGAAACTCCTATTCCCTTTATCCCTTAATTTCATACAGCAAATTTATGATGTTTTCTCTCAAAAATGATAAAGTTCTTAAGAAGCAGATCTACTGCCCTACCTTCCCAAAAATATTGTTGGGACTTACACGCATGCTAAAATGTTTAAAGTACTTAATGAATTTTAAATAAGTTGTATTTGACTTTTGTATCCTTTCTTTTCCAAGGATTTTAGCTTTATACATAGGATACCTATAGAGATTTTTTACTCAAAATAAAACCAAAAATTAGGTAGAAATGAATCCATAAGGAAGTGGTGATCCCATCTGAGGAGTCTTTTGCTACCTTTCGTTGTTGAAATTGCTGAGCAAAGTAAGCAAATGAGCAAATTTGTTGCCCAGGAAGTTAAAAATAGAAATCTTCAGAATTCGTGCATTCATGCGAGGAGCCTTTTGAACTGGGATCAGTTTCTTGTGAGAAGTCTTCCCACCAAAGCTTCAGATGGAACTGAGGAAACATAATGTATTTAATTGATTAGGAATTTACTGGATAACCAGCACTGGTGAGAACTCAAACCACCCTGAGTAAATGTGATTAGATGCTAAAAAATTGCTAAATTTTCATTAATCAGACTTTATGTCCAAATGCAATTTCCAGAAAGTAAAATCTTATTTCCTTTGCAAATTTGTCTTTGTCTCTTTAGTGCTCTTATCCTGAGCAATTTTTAATTTTCAAAGCTGATGAATATCTGCACTCATCTCTCATATCATACATCTACTCCAGTCTAGCAGTGCAGCTGTAGCTCCTCAGGATACACCTGAGCAGGCTTTAAAACTGCTCCTGTGGGTACCCAGCACAGTGTTGCCAGACAGGGGCCTGGAGTTTCATTTAGGCTGTTTGATGTAGGCTTTAACAGTGTACTGAGACTCATCTTGCCTTGGGATGGACTTTTGTCAGTCACTAAATAGGTTAGCTAAGTCAGCTTGGATATGTACATCCAAGCTACCCTGCTTAGAGTCAAGCCAGCATATTCTTTATTCCACTGGAAGTTGCACAGGGTAAAGAAAGGACTGTGTTCGGACTCCTGTGGAGGGAATAAAGGGATTTGCAACATCCAAGTGGTCTGCAGTAGCTTCAAACTGAAAAAAATACAATGCAGGAGTTACATCATTGCCTTGAGTGTTTATAATATTTGATTTCTCTCCCCAGTAGATGTATAAATGACCAAACTCCGACAAGAGTAATGGATTTGAACAAATCAACCTTAACAGAGAATATTACAGTCTAGAGTATTCAGTCCAATCCCCATGTCATTTAGCATAAAAGCAGTCAAGCAAACCAATACCAATTTCTTGTATCACTCTCACCCTCCTTAGATTATTTATCTGAGATTTATTTCTACAAGTTTCCATTTTGTAGTATATTTTAAAACAGGATGTAACAATATTGCAGTGTGTTGCCCTTTGTTCAATACCATATTTTACTCTTTTTTTCTTAGTAGTAGTAATGATAATAATGCTTAACACTTATAGTATGCCATGTATTGAAAAGAGCTTTGCTGCCAACAACTCGGTATCTTGTGTAGACTAGTTAGGTATTGCATCTCAATTTTTGGAATAATCTGAGACAGAAGATCTTTAACAACTAGCCTTTGGAAAGTATTCCTAATTGTCTCTCACTGAATTCTTGTATGTGTAACTCTAATTTCCAAAGGTTCCTGGCCTCTTCTGTTACCTTCAACAGGGGAATAAACTATTACTCTAAAAAAAGGAACCAAGGAACATAATTGACAGAGTGTCTGCAATTGAGTAAGATGGTGTTTCCTCATATGTGCACTCTTTCCTGCGGTCTCCAGCAGTTCCATACCATACCCAGCATGTGCTCCACCCATCTTGCAGCCACAGACCCACTGCTGCAGAGCTCAGCAGGCAAACCTCAGTCTCTGGAGACTCTAAAGAGTCTCTAGTCACACTACTTTTCCTTCTCACTCTCTGTCCATCAATCATCTCAATATTCCTGTGTATTATCTGCTCATTTATCCATGCATTCCCTCTAACTGTAGTCCCTTCCTACCATTCTTCTGTTCTTACATTCCTATGCTTGCTTGCAAGTGGCTGAAGAATCTTAGTGGTATAATTGGCGTGAATTTAGCCATCCAAAAGAATGTTAAAATTAAGAACAGTGTTCCAGCATATGTTACACCCCACACTTGCTACCACCATCTTTTGTCTGCAGGAGTTCACATTTGGTCCTGCTTTCCTTCCCTCCTACACTTACATTTCCTACACGCACACACACACACACACAAACACACATCTGTTTTCCTTTCTCCAATCAATAGTAAAATTTAGCTGCTTAAATAAACCTAATGGTATATTTGGGGGTCTGTAGATATAACATTCAGAATGAAAATATCATCAATTTTATCTGTTTATGGTAAATTTTGTAGAAGAACCTGCTGTGAGTGTGTATCTAGTCCAGGAGAAGAGCAGAAGACAGCATGAAATGTCTGTCCTGCAGGACTTTGTGGTCCCTGTACTTGTATTATTTTACCGTGTAGGGCTGCTGACTTTGATATGTTATATTTAATATGCATGAAAAGTTTCTTGTAGTTTTAGGATTTTTGCACCTGCTGCTTATGTATCAATGTATTATGTAGGATAGCATATGAGGGTTTTTATCACTGAGGTTTTATCAAAACTGGACAGGAAATAAAATTGGATAATCCTCTTTTTTCGTTTGGGGGGATTTCTTTTTTAAAATAGTTCACCTTTTCCAGTGTTGGTTTAAGCAACAAAAACATGATCTGAAATGGGCTTTTGAACAAAGGTCTAATTTAAATATAGATAGAAAAGGGCAACATTTTTTCCTGTACTGCGTTTTGTGCGTTCCAGCAAAGTCTGCCAGTACATGTTGATAATTATTTGCAGTAGTATCCAAGTAAAGTTATTTCTCTCCCCCAAAATGTTTTCCTTCTTGAGAATATAGTCTTCCAGCAACAATTTTATGATTAAAGTTGTAAAACGTTTTTTTATTAAAAGCTTTTAATGTTGACTTTCAAAAAGGAAAACTTCTCTTTTAAATTTTGAAGTATGATGTGTAGTCAAAAAAGGTACTTGGAAAGGAGTCAAATTTAACTGCATAGGCTGTTTTGTGAGAGGATGGAAACTGAAAAGAAATTATTTTAATTTTTACAGCAAGAATACCTTTGCTTTTGATAAACCATATAGAAATGTCTTGTCAGGAGACTCAATACTCTTGACAAGTGTGAGAAAGCATTGCAGTTATTATTAAGTAGGCAGGTCTTTCCCTATTAGATTGTGTTCAATGCACTGGAGATACTAGAAATGCTTGAACATCAATTAAAAAAAATGTTTCTTAAATCTTACAAGACCAGACAGCTCTTTTTAGCAGAACTGTACCCCTGGGAAGCAAGGGAAGAGAAAAGGGCAGAGAGGCTTGCTCATTTTTGGATACTTGGGTCTTTAAATCTGCAAAGAGATGAGATCTCTGAGCACATCCAATAGTTTGACACTACCGAAAGGAGAATTTCAAGTTTTGTTATCCCCTGCTTCCTCTTCCACTCTCCCTTACTTCTGCCCCAAGATCCAACTTCTTTTTTACAGCCACTGTTACTTGTTCAACCATTCTCGAGTGGATTCAGCTTATTAAGTAAGCAGAAAACAGGGTGGTTTTTTGCTGAACTAAGCAGGCTTTTGCAATTTTACTTGTTATATTTGTCATGGAAAAGTGCATACAAACACATAACAAACAAGCAATCACAGTCCTGAAAAATGTCTGGTATTTCAGGAATCAGAAGGATTACTTGTGTGCTTAAGCCATTATGAGTTCAAAACCCGAGGATGAAACAATTTATCTTTTCTGATGGAAAATAAAATCAGGATGCTTTTATACCAGAACCACGGAATTTCTGCAGTCACTATCACCCCAGAGTAATTGAGAAACAGGGTTATTTTTTTCATTTAAAGGTCTGCATGGATGCTAGGATTTCACAAACACTGACTAAGTCAAGGTTAAATTGGCTTCCTCTTTAGTTTTAAAACTTGCAAACATTCGTCCCCTTAACCTCTCTGGTTTTCGTCGCTTGTGTTTTCCAGAAAGTTCAGAGACAAATTGCATTTTTTACCTTGTTTGTAAATGCAACTCCTTTCCCATTTCTGTTGGTTTGTTCAGTGCTCTGAAATAAGCAGGTTATATTTCCTTTCTATTGAACATGATGATGTAATAGGAAAAACATCAGGAATTATTAATGAAAATGCTGAAGTTGTCATTCCATAATAGAAAAAATTAAAGGTGCCAAACGAAGCTCTTCTATAGATTTTTAGGTTTTCTGCTCCTTTAACAACTGTGAATGTTTTTTCAGGCCATAATTAATGAAAATAATATAATGTCTTTGGCTTTTGGTGCAAAGTATCTTTTTCTTTTATTCTTTTAAGTTAGGAGAAAGCACCAGATGAATCTTGATTTTTGAAACTTGGTTTCTACTGAAACAACATGTAGTACTTTATTTCTGCAAGTATCCTAAGACTTCAGTAAAATGGGTTCTGAAAACAGTTAGCCTTCCAAAAGGCCAAAATTAGACATAATATCCTTGTAAATGGATGTCTTCAAGAGCAGGATATTTTAAGACCTGTGTTTTAATCTACACATGTGTTTGCTATCAGCTACAAAGGTTAGGCTTTCACAGATTGTTGTCTGCACAAGGAAAATCTGTGAGTTGGTTTTTTTGAGGCATAATATGGGTGCTTTTACCTTTACTTACTGACAGTGATGAAGACAAAGGAAATTGAGCCAATGGTTCAGCGTATTTCAGCCTGGTTCCAGCCTTTTTTTCTCCCTCTGAGTATAGATATACTCTCTGAACAGCAATAACTACAACCCACCTACAGTGTTAAGATGCTCATTACTGCACATGTCACAAGAGGGACTCAAAAAACTATCTCTTTGTAAGGCAAATCTATTTGTGATGCCTGGTATTGAAATACAAATGCATATTCTTATATTACCCCTCTTGAGGAAAAGGAAAGCTTGTATGAGGGAGTGAAGTTTTATGTATGCCCTGAATATGAGTATCTGTAATAGCAATTGTTCTATAGACAGAGAAATCACAGAAGGAAGTCTAGATGCACAATAGAAGGATGACAATGATTAATTAACTGAATTTACAACAAAGGAATTGTTGCACAATTTGACTCAAATATCAGTAAGATTATAGAACTACATAGCTCCTTCCACTCTGGAAACAGGATATTGAACAAAAAGCAGAAAGGTCAGTAGTGCCATTTGTCCCACTGGCTTTCTGATACAATACGTGAAATAGATTGGTTATGAGTTGTCAACCATGGATTGCATAGATTGCGGAAACAGAAAAAAAAAGAACAGAGTTACGCGGGATTTTTTTTTGTTTGTTTTGCCTCAAGCAGTTGAACTTGGAATGAAAAATAAAAAAAGGGTACTCTCTTGACACATCAGTAGTTTACAGCTCTTTAATTATAAATCTTAACTTTGGCCTAAATGCCTTCTAAAATGTTTAGAGTTTCCTAAAATCTAAAAACTTGTTTTAGGACTTGCAGAGCAAGCAGTTTTCAGTCTGGGAAGTATAGAAGAAGCCTCAGTTGGGCATTGTCACAAGAAGACTAATTTGAGAGCCTGTTCCTAAATCTTGTCCTTCAGTATGCAGATCCAGAGTCATTGTGATTACTATTGCCTTTGCAGATGAACAAGCTGTGTTGCAACTGTTTTTAAGAATGTTTTGTTGCCATTAATTTTGCAGCCACTTTTTTTTTTTATGGGCTTTCCTCATTTCAGAACTTGAGACTTATCTACACAGAGCAATTCGTGAAAATTAATGTCAGTCAGCTAAAGATGTGACTTAGAAATAGATCAGTTAAACATCATTAAAACCCCTAAGGACCTTCTTATCCAGAATTCAAGTGGTCCTAATTTAATTTAATTTACTTCATCAGTGAAGTTAGATCATTCAAATGTAGTTTCTAAAGGAGAACATTCACATTAGGATTTAATGTAGTTTTACACCTTCTCTTTAAAGTAACATTTTTAGTTAATTCACTTTCCTGATTGTCCTCATATAAATAAATCCCTAATCCCACAAGTGTTTTTAGTTCTGGCTAATCCTTGACACTACTTAATAAGGGACTGCATAATCCAGATAGGGTCTATACCAATTGCCATGTTGGAAAACATCCAATTTCCAGTCTCTGCTGCATCTGGTAAGACTCTTCTCTGACTATTCAGCTTTACAAGCAAACTATAGGGCAGTTGTAAGGCAGGCTAAACCTAAGGCAAGAGGGTTTTGTTCCCCAAAATCAATTAGCTGATACTAATGCAATGAGACTTCCATCTATTAGCCAAGCTAAAAAGCTTTTAAGATGATCTGCAGGGGATATCTTTAGCATCTTCATCCAGACTTTCTCTGAGGGGTGAACCATTTTCAGTTAAATGTCATGCTTGAGAGGATGCTTGAACCTTGCTGTAGTACCGAGGTGCAATTGTTGGGCAGAGCTGGAGAAGTCTGTGTAGGGGGCTATTTAAATTCCATGCTGGATTTCATAGGTACCAGTCAGCAAGGGCTGCACAGAGGATGATATATAGGATCAGTATATTTTCAGCAGGCAGCTCAGGCATTTAGGTAATTTTAGGTTCTTTGCATAGATTATGGCATTATAAATTTCTCCAGAAGGACTTAATTCTGGTAGGAAATTAGACCATTTGACCCATGTTTTTAAACCAAATCTGAACTGCTACGATTCTATTTTGTTTGCTTGACAGTGGAGCTTTGAAGCAAAGACACAGAGATGAGTAAAAATATGGATAGTGATGACACAGTTGAAGTAGCGTAGCACTTATGGTATGTAGAGATGTGAATTTCTGCCTTGTAACAAAACTGTATGATTGATCCTGCTATGCACGTGGGCTGGTTTGGGCTGGGGTAGAGTTAATTGTCTTCACAGTGGCTCTTGTGGGGCTCTGCTTTGGATTCCCAATGAAAACAGAGTTGATAATACAAAGATGTTTTTGTTATTGCTGAGAAGGGCTTGTACAGAGTCAAGGCCTCTTCTGCCTGTTGTACTGCCCCACTAGTGGGAAGGATGGAGGTGCACAAGGAGTTGGGGACACACAGCTGGGACAGCTGCCCCCCACTGACCGAAGGCATTTTTCATACCATATGGAGTTATGCTCAGCACATAAAGCTGAGGGACAAAGAAAGAAGGAAGGGGGAGACGTTCGGAGTGACGGTGTTTGCCTTCCCAAGTTACCATTAGATGTGATGGAGCCCTTCTCCCCTGGGGATGCTAGAACACCTGCCTGTCCATGGGAAGCAGTAAATTAATTGCTTGTTTTGCTTTCCTTGCATGTGTCTTTTGCTTTACCTTAGTGATCTGTCTTTATCTCAACTCATAAATTTTCTCACTTTTGCTCTTCTGATTTTCTCCCCAATTCCACCAGGGGGGAATGAACAAGTGGCTGAGTTGCTGACTGAGGTTACACCACAACAGCATGCATCCCTGCTCATTTGGGTTGAGTAGTTGAAAGTAATGAAGTGGGTGGACAGATGCATCATTCATTTGATAAAATTGGCCATGGAAACAGTGCTTTTAACTATGCTGGCTTTATGAGCTGCCAAATTCAGAAGACTTTTGAGCTGACTTGCTTTTGGATTATACCAGTTACATAGATCAATTCTCCACTAGCTACGGTGGGTGTGAGAACATCTAGCTCACATGTGGAACCTGATTTTTATATGTCTTAATCTAGAGGTAAGTCCTAACTTTTTACTAAGCATCAAATGGGGCTTTTTGATCTTTGAATCTGTGTACAAACACTAACATGATGATACAGTAAATCCCGCATTAGAGCTCCTAGTCTTGGATGGAAGCCACTCTGGCCACAGGACAAAACAACCTCACTCACTTGGCTAGGTTAGACTTCTCTGAAAAGTTTTGGTAGACTAGGTTTTCTCCTGCTGACTTTATGCCAATTGCCTATGGATTGTCTGTATCACTCCAATTTTAAGGATCACTGAAACAGGAGTACAGTAATTTCCTCTTGTAGGGAAAAAAGCCCACAAAAAACCAACTGAAAACCAACACCCCAATAATCTTTTGAAAGTCTTCTGCTAATTACACTTGTATTTTAGATCTCGGTCAAAAGGAGACAGTTTCAGTGGATAGGTGCCAACTAATTCTGAGTTTGTAATAGTGCAATAGCATCATCGTTTCTTCCTTCTTAACCAAGTTTTCCAAAAAGTTTCCGTATCCACATATTTTAAAAGGCCTTCAAACCTTAGTGTCTAAGCTCCTATAAATCATAGCCTGAGGTGGTCTGGTTGGAAAATGAGAAGCCACTGTATAAGGAAAATGCTGAAATTTCACTCTCCATAGGGATTACCAGTTTCATTAGCCTCGGTGAAAACCACATTTCACTAAATTTAGAGCTGCAGCAGAGCTCAATACAGATAATGCATTTAATGTACGCTCTGGGCAGTGAAGTTGAAACTATTTTCAAGTAATTTTCTTCAGTGTTGGATGCAGCCATCCTGTAAGTTTCCTGATAACTCAGAATTTTTCTTTCTCAAAACAGCATGTGATACTGTTCCAAAGCACCTAACATATTCTATGACAAAGGTGTATCATCATTTCCAGTAGAGTCATGTTTTATCACCACCTGGTAATATAATGTCACAGTATGATAGCACATGCAATTTAAAGATGTGTTTTCTTCCCAGTTCTGTAGTCATGTCAAACACTGTTGAATAATGTAGAGGTTTTTCTTTTTTCATTTTTTTTCACACATGCATCTTAACTCTACCAAATTAAAGACAGTTCAGGTTTGGTGGGGAGGCAAGAACCCTCAGTGTATTCTCCTTAGAAAAGTGGAGATGTAGAGATGGTGTATTTATACAAGGCAATAGAAGTGTGCAGATAAGAAAAGAAGTGATGATATGGGAGACAAAGCATAATTCTATGGCAAATATGGTTTGTTTTTTTCATAATATTGTTAACTGTGGAACTATGCCACTGGATTTTCCTGTATTATGGGCAGACACCAGACATTTATCTCACTTTTGATGTCATCAAATGTTCGGTTTTCTGCCCTGAAGCCTTTAAAAATTACTTTTGACAATGTACAAGTAAACTCAATTATTTAGTAAATGTAAACTTTTCAATAGTTAAGGTGATGTGACTTCACGGCCCCTGACTATGGCTCTTGGTGACAACAGCGATCAAACAGTACTAAAATTGAACAGAAGTTTACTTGAATGTTTATGTTGGTTCTGGAGAGATTATTTTTAGCAATGAGCTTTAAACTTCTTCCAGATTAAATCTGCAATTTGCTATGACAAAAATCTTTGTCTCGAAGTAGGTTTTTGTCTATACATTTTAATCAAATTTTCTATGTGGTAGTTTACCAATATTTAAGAATTTGGACATTTTAAACAATTCTTTGATGCGGAGGAGTGTGTGCTGTTAGAAAGATGTTCTATGTCCCATCCATGTTGGATGGCCGCCTTATGTGCTCTTTATTTCAAAACAGAATAAGTGCAAATACTTGCACAGGCATAAGACATAGAGGGGCCTGACCAGGTAGAGTTAAATATGTGGTGATAGAATTAATACAAGGTGATAGAATTAATGTCTTGTGAAAAGGCAACTGTTTTCGAAGTTATGTGCTATGTTCTCCATGGCTAAGTAGTAACTAAACCCTTCAAGCCTCTTGCACACCATTTCTCTAAAGGGCATATGTGTTACAGGGATTCTTAACAGAGATTTGCAGTTTTTAGCAGGGACTTGTGTTCCTTGGGATTGGAACAACAGCAAATTGCAGTCTTTCCAACATTAATAAAGAGGCAGGAGTATTGCACAGAATAAAGATTTACTATCGGAAAGATGAACTGATCTACTGTATTTTGTTTTCTTTCTAATGTGCAATTTATTTTGAAAGGCTCAAGGGTGGCTGGAATTAAAGATCTCGGAAATAAATGTTGTCATTGTTGTTCATTTAAACAGAGGGATTATCTGAAAATTGCACTGCTAGAGTACCTACCAGTTTTTTTAGCTTTTTCACCTTTTTTCCCTTGGTGTGAAGGAAGTGGTAGCTAAGAAATTAAATTGTATTAGAAGGGTTCCCATGAAACATATCATAGCAGCAGTATGGAAGTCTGTGGTCAAGCTTTGAATCAGATGATGCTGATAAACATTCATGAACAGTTTTGTCTCAAACCCTGTAATTTATGGTTCACAGGAATTCTGAACCAAAAAAGCAACGACTGGGGCACTGTTCCATATTTAAAATCTCACCTAAATCCAGAGGGATGAATTTTAAGTGTAAAGTCTGACTCTAGGGATGGTGAAGAGCTGTCTAAGAGCAAGTAGGATTTTGGGGTGACAGATGCAATCACTGTTTCCATGAGGCCTAAACACTGAGGAGTGCAGAGGCTTACTACTGAGAATTATTTGGCTTTTTTCAAAGTTGATTTAGTGGCTGAAAAAGTACTTTCCAGATAATTGCTGAAATTGAGCCAAAGCAGTGTCTACTGTGAGCTCCATATGGTAGATTATAGACTCTACTAGCAAATGCATTGCTTAAAGGATTTTTGGGAGAGGAACTCTGCATTCTGCTCTAGTGAATTGCACAGCAGAGAGTTCTTCTTGCATTCCTTGACCTCTGTAGAAGAGTAATGACATAAGGGAAAGAAATACACTTCTGTATATAAACAGGTGGATCACAAGTGTCTTCTGCTAGCTGGGAGCCTGATAAAGCCTTTTCTCATTTAGCAGTTGTGGGAAAAGAAAACCCCAGTCTGCAGGGTTGGGAATTACCTGTTGCCTACTAAATTTCCTAGTAGCTTCGGTTAGGTGCTTCTTTATTTTGTCCCCTAGGCTGTGGTGGAATGTTACTCATCGTGCAACAGGTGCACATTCCCCACTACAACTAACTTTGTAGTGCATTGCAGGGTTGTCATACCTGTGGTCTTCTTCCACAGGTGGCTGACAGGTGAGCTAAATGTTAATGGACTAGCTTTACCTATATATATGTGCGATACTTCCTCCAAGGTTTTACAGATCCTTATTTTCCCCTCACTGCTTCCTTTCAGTCGATCTGCTTGCCTTTACTCTTCTCTCTGTAACTCTGGTATGGAACCTACTCCAAGTGTGGGCTTGGAAGGGTGAGGACAAGGAAATGAATCTTCTTGTCAGGAAGAGAAACACTTTGGGCATGCTTTTTCCTCTTTGGTGGTTCCTCAGAGGCATCCCCCCTTTGACAAAAGCTTTGGTTTTGAATTCCCTAGCTGAAAGGGACTATAAAATGCAACTTGCACACTTGCACGAAGTGCTGTGAGATGAAGAGCCAAGTGGTATTAGTATTAGAAGAGATGGTTAACTACCCTTCTTCAAAAATAGCATTTGTCATTCTTCTGTGTAATGGACTTGTTTGTGTCTCTTGAGAAAGAGGCAGTAAGCTAATAACCTGCCATCTTTCTTGGGAAGCCAGTTTAAGGAATTGTTTTCAGTATCTCTCCACGAGTGGAGTTGACTGCAAATTAGTATATTTCCTCCCTGAAATGGATATATTTTCTATTATTATTCTGTCACACCAGAGCATGTCTGCTACTTGCTGTGATACTGCTAATATTGTGGCACCTTCATTCTGCTGCTCTCTGGAAGCAGTTACCCCTTGTCTACAGTGTTAAGATGAATAAAGGAGAAAGCCTTTAATATGGTGTCTAAGGATAATGATCACCAGAATACTTTTGCTTCAAAGGCTTTTGTTTTTTTGGCTAGCTTTGCCAGCATTTTTTATTTCAATCCCATTTTTATTTATTAATAAAAAGCAGTAGTTTACAAAAATAAGTAAAGACAGCTGGAGATGATAATTGTTGCAAGGATATAGTGGTGACATAAAAGTATTTTTTCCAGAAAAATAATGAAACAGAAATGAGATTGATGAGGGTTTGCAAGTAAGCTTGCTCTCCCTTGAACTGTTATATTCTTTTCTTTTCCAATAGTGCTGACTGTGTTGGTTGATTCTGAAGTGAAGATTTGATTAAAATGGGCACGAGCTCACTTCTGACTACCTTCCCAACTCCAAAGAAGAAAACAGAAGAAAGGAAAAGAATAGGGGCCAGAGCTACAGACTAGCTAATCTAAAATAATCTCACCAGTTTAACACATGGAAGAAATCTTTCGTGGATGGTGTAGCCTACTGATTTTGTGTTGCTTTTTGTTGTTGTTGTTGTTTGTTTTTGTTTGCTTTTAATTACAGCAAACTCAAATATTCCAAAACCTTGGACATCAACAGACCTGTATCACAATACTGTCTCTTTTCCAAACAGTTTTGAATGCAAGGTCTTGAGTATTTAATAGCATCCTCATAATAAGGCCTTGGAATTCTTTGTGAAACTCATCCTTAATCACAGAATAAGTTGAGTTGGAAGGGACCCACAAGGATCATCAAGTCCTACTCCTGGCCCAACACAGCACCACCCCCAAGAATCACACCATGTGCTTGAGAGTGTTGTCCAAACTCTTCTTGAGCTCCGTCAGTCTGGTGCTCTGACCAATTCCCTGGGGAGCCTGATCCGGTATCCAACCACCCGCTGAGTGAGGAACCTTTTCCCAATATCCAACCTAAACCTCTCCTGACACAACTTCAGGCCATGAAGAAAAGCAACAAGCTAAGAAAGGATAAATGTGTGGGTAACAGTTATCAGAGCAAGTAGAGGGATATTTGGCCATGTGACCTTCTCATTATAAAATTTATGTAACTTAGCAGGTAAATACAAGGATATTTCAGCTGTTAATAGCCTATGGCTGTACCTACACATTTCATGTGAGCTGCATGGCCCCGGAATGCTCTGAAACCTTGAAACCTTGAAATTGTATGTCTCTGTTGAGTTTTCCTTGAGCTGGAGCTTGAGCTCCCACAACCCCCCTGTGGCAGGACTCAGTGGGCCTCAGAAGGACGAGCTCATTTTGCTGACCTCCATGATATGATACATCCTGAGGGCAAATCGGCCACAGTATCCTGCAGCACATCCCTGTAGAAAGCTTATGTGCTCTGAAGAGTACACGGGGTTTCTCTGCTAGATGCTCTAGTTGGGTTGCTGTGGAGCTGACCCTTGAGTAGGCTTTTTGCAGAGAAGTACTGTGAAGGAGTGACAAATTCAGCTTGACTCTGAGCTTTAGGCTATTTCTACACAGTTGTTTAGATGATATCAGATAGTCTCAGCACCAAGCTATTAGTAAAACAGTAATTTTGAAGTTCATAGTTTCTTAAACCTTCTGATTCCCCACATCATAATTTTTTTGGCATTCAATTTTATCTCTTCTATTCAATAATGTCCTCTTCTATAATGTTATTGTTCTGTACTTTGCTTATCCTCTTTGCTATAGCTGTGCCCAACAAACCCCTTGCCATGACAGTTCACATTAATGTTAGAAACTGACTTCCAAAAACCTGGTTTTAAAACCCACTATTTATTAGAAAAGTTCCTGCCTAGTTTATAATTTAGAAATCAATTTCCCAATAGTGTTATGGACGTTCCAGAAGACAAAAAAGAAGGTCTATCCATAGAGCTGATGGATGCCAAAATCATTAAGAAAAGAAAATTGTCTGTCCAGTTGAATACAAATGGATACTGATAATAATTATGTGATATGGCCTGCTTAAAACCGCTCATACTCCTTCACTCTCTTGACAAAAGAAAACCACTGTGTTCAATATCAGAGATGATGGAGTTCTGTTACAAAACATGTATTTATTTTTGAAGAACAAATCTTCCTTTTTTAATAAAAATCTATGTGAACAGAACATATTTTCGGATTGTGCTAAACAAGCAACCCTGAGTTCTCTGTGAATTTAAATTTTTACTCTAGTAATTCACAAATTGAATGTTTGTTCCTTCAAGCTGTTTATCTTTGTCTTCATTCATTGCCCAGTGAAGGGCTAAGTGTAGTCAGTATGTGTCATGCCTACCCAGTGTAGAACATGCGTGTCCCTGTGAAAAACACATCTGTTCTGTACAGGGCTCTGCCCAGTTCAAACGAGGTGTGCTGCAGGCTATGCAGCTGCTGAATATGGTGCATGGTAGATCATTCTTTAAGAAGATATATTTTGAGCTGTGTTCCAAAGCATTATGTTTTTATTATGTTTCTAATCGACTCTTGCTATCTCAAAGCCCAGATCTCTTGAATTTCCCTTTTACTATTTACACAATTTGGCTGCTTGCTATTAGGTATCTATAATTGAAAGAGTTGACATTTATATGCTTGCTGGAGTTGCACAAATGAAAGGAATTCAACGTTTTAAAACCATTCAGCGGTGATAAAATTGGATAGCTCCACAATGTTATGATATGTATAGATTTCATGTTTCAGACTTCATGCTGGTGCTCTTTTATTGCTAAGTTGTTTGTACCTATATAGCTATCATTTCAGCAAACACCTCTTCAATTGTATAAGCTGTTGGGCAGGAAAGCTAATCTGGCAGAAAAAATGGAAATATTTGCATCAATAACTATATTTATAAAAATTTTACCATTGGAACTGAGAAGCTTTCACATTTGTTTATGTCGGAGAGTTGTAAAAAGTTTCTCTCTCCTGAGAGAGGGAAATGGTATCAGGTCATTACTGCCCTTCACAGAAACACTGCAGAGAAATACTTACTCCTAATATTTCTTGACTCAAACTCTAAAAGCAGTTTTATAGAAATAGGTAGTCTGGTCATGTATCTCCAGTAAATTAAAATCCCAGAAAAATGCTAGAAAATAGAAAATGCAAGTATGCAGTGTGCAGTGCACACTTCAATGTGTCCTTAGTTATCATTTTTTTATGACCTGAGGTAATCCGAGTGAATTTCAGATCAGGGTATATGAAATGAATGAATAAAGGTCTGCTCTTGGAAGCTGTTATTCATCAATGAATTAACTCAGAAAATTTTCTAAAATTCTCATCTTCCTGCTTCAGCTATATTGAATTAAATTGTGACACCCAGGCAGTTAAATTTTCTCCTTGAAATATACACCTTGATACAGTGTTTGAACATCCATATGCTTTCTGAGGTGAGCAGATGTGGCCACTTCTTCTGCAGTGTGAAGTAAGGAAACATACTATGTCTCTTCTCCTGGAAAAATGCAATATGCCCTTCTGTAGATACTAATTTTTAATTAAGATTGAACATATTTGGATGAATGAAAAATAGCTGGATTTTCTTAAAGGCAATATAGTCTTCATTTTGTAATTGGTGCTGTATCATACATTTATAGCTGTTTGTTAAATTTTTAAATGTGAGATGAATCTTTAATTGCTGGCTTACAGTGAGGAGCACAATGCTTAAAGCACAAGGTCTAAAATGCCATATTATTTCAGATTGGCCTGAATTATTATGGGATATTTCTAGATTAATAACTAAAGAGCCCTGCACAGCAGAGAACACATTTTAATGGTCATGTTTTAATGTTCTATCAAAATATTGTGATATATTTTGCTATGTTTAGCTGCTTGAGTAAAAAACTAGAGGAAGATCTTAGAGTTTATTTTTAGTAGGTCATATGTTTTAGAACATCTCTACATACATTTCAATTTAGAAATAGTAATGTATAAATATTTAACCTAAAGTAATTTTAAATGTGCCTTTTGTCCTTTTCCTTGGTGATACCATCATAGTCTATGATCAAAGAGTAAATTTCAGTATGCTAAAAGTTCTTCAGCATCCTATACTGCTTTGTTAGGCACAGTCTTTTTGGATGTCCTCTATGGTTGACACAGTTCAAGTGAGATAAGATCTACAAAGACAGTGATGGATTCAAGTAAAGCTCATCAGTTCTCAAAATTGCTTATTTTATCTGTTTATGTTCGTATTATATGAACAACATGAGCACAAAATTTCAAAAATTTAGTTTCCAAGGAAGTAAATAAATTTGTGAGAGCTAGTACTTAAAATTGCCTTGTTTGAAAGGAATTCTGTGTAACATAGTTTCAGTCTTGCTTAAGTCAGTACCTAAATATAAGGGATTTTCCAGCCAAGCTGGAAAAGACAGATTTATTGGACTAACAGCTGCCACCACTACTGATAAGTGCTCAGCATCTGACCTCTCTAGCTGCTGTTAAATCACATACAATTCAGTAGGCTGGGAAAGTAAATAAAGATAACTGAGTGCAGTAATCTGTGTGAAACCAGGGGGAAGAACATGGGTTGCAGGGAGATCTGAAAGACCACACATAAGCTAATCTGCAAGCATGTGGCTTTGCTGTTAATTGCAGCCTCAGCATCTGTGTAAATAACTTATTAAAAAGCCAGGTTAATGCTATAAACATGGAGTCTCCTGGTACTATTGTCCAGTACATGGTTCAGAAACATGTCAGCAGCAATAATTGCAGAGAGGCATACCTTCCCCTTCAAATATTATTAAATGGAAAACAAAACTAGGAATAAACAGGTGGCCTGAAGAGGCTTTTAAAATTTTGATGGTGGATTTCCAGGCAGAATAACCTACACAAACATGGAAGCAGTTAAAAAAGTAATTGAGTGTATGCATAAAGGAATAAAGATGAGAAAATGACTGTAAAGGTTTTCTTTGCTATCTTTCTGGGAAAAGACGGAAGAAAAGCAAATAAGATGCTGTTGTATCTGAAACACTAAGAAGACTGATAAAAGTGCTTCTTGAGTAATGTGAACCCACAGAAGGAGATCGTGGACAAGAGGCTGTTGTGCTTATTATTTTCTACTTAAAGCCGAGCAGAAGAGGAAATAATTATAACAAGAGCTGAGAACTCTTGTAGCCCCAGACACTCTGGAAAGATTAAAGATTCCTTGTTAAAGACAGATTTTTGTATGTGGCAGACAAGTTTCTTATGGGAAGTCTGTCAAGAAACATATATCCAGTGCAACAGCAACACTTCCAGCAACTATGACTGTTGCATTCTCCTGGGAAGGTATCAAAGTTGTAGTGGCTACTAGGAAAAAAGCCCAAACCAATCTACTGGCTCCCAATAAAGAAAATGAGGAACTAGGAGACATTGAGGCTGATACTGTGATTTAGGGCAGATATCAGAAAGCAGCATGAAAAGGTGAAAAACCAAGTGCCCAGTCTGTGGACAGGTATAAGTACTAGAAATCCTTATCCCAAGCCTGAAACTAACATCATAGTGGTCAGCAGCAGTATGGGTAATGAAAGAAGCCTATTGAAGAGATATCTGCCACGTGTAAGCAAGCCCCAAACTAATATATATATGCATATATGTATTCATGTCAAATAATGTTTGAAGATATGTTATTAGACTGGCAACCAATTACATTCCAGCTGCATTTTAATACAGGCTGATAGCTGAGACTGATAAGTGGTTAGATTTAGGAAGAGTGATCAAAGGTATTAAAACCTTTCTGAAGTCAGTGAAGTGAGTACGTATTGTCTGTAAAAACTCATCCTCCTACAATGGTAAGTTATTTGTTAGAATTTCCAGTAGTCCAGATGGGACTGTTCCTCCCACTGTTGAACAGCAATGAAGTCCTTGATGGAAAAGAGAAATGAAAATTGTCTAGCAGCATGCAAATATATTTCAAGGAAAAGGACACCTACAGTGCAGGGTTGTTTTAGAAGTATATTCTCATGTTTACTATATGAGACAATGAAATGTTTTTAAACTCCCCATAGAAAGGAGTTGGCAAACATACCAAATACCACATTGTGTACAGTAATTTCTTACAGCAGACTACAGTGGTAATGCAGCTCAACAAGAAATGAGGGAGGTAATATTCAGGTAATATCAGATCCTGTACTGAAATCATACTAGAAATAAGTCATTAGCCTTATCCAGAGACTGTGGATATAGGACCTGCTTTAGGATAAAAATATCATTTTAGGTGAAGTCAAGTACATGTTTTGGTATAATAAGGCGAGGCAACTACTTTTACTGTTAGCATTGGGCTGGCCACAAGTAGCTTTAAATATCTGTCTGTCTTCAAAGGAATTCTAATGTCTATTAAAACACTCACAAGAAAAAGTCCTAAGAGCAGTACTGATGACATTCTTGAAGGTAAATGAGGCATCAGGGAACAAGCAACACGGGTCCGTAATATGAAGGTGCAACAAATTATGAGCAAGTACTGTGGAAAGTATATTAATGAAAACATGGTCAAGGAGAAGGTGAGAGGAACTGAGCCCTGTAGATTTCTAGGAAATAATTGTCAGGCCTTGAGATACTATTAGGAATATATAAGATTGATGTATATGAGGGGAAGCAATGAGGATGAATAGCTCTTCCTGGATGCTGCATGCTCTTACAAATAGCCTTTGATACAGGTTTTGATACATGGTGGTCCAGTGTAAGAAGAGTCATGGGTCCAAGAACAAACATTTGAAGAATAAAAGTACTACAGCCAAAGTATTTGCCTAAAGTACTTGTTCTGCTGAAAGGCAAAGATTCTGTAGTTGCTAAAGGTATTAGCTTGCAGAAGTTGTTAGCATCAAGAGACACAAAAGATGGCTTTAAGAAAGAGTAGTGGACCAAGCTTTTTGCAAACAAACATTTCCACCAGCTCACCTCTATGTACCAGCACTGTGAGTATCGCATGAGAAAAGCTGCATTCCAAGTTGAAGTTGTGAAGACAGTGTGGAGCAAGAGTCACTGTTGGTAGCTGACACTGAACTGACTTTCCTGAACACAGTGCACACATCTCTGTGAGATGGATTCCAGTAATGGACTATATTATTATATTTGCTTCTTTTCTTGAGATGTGTATGTGCTCTCTCTCTCAACATAACTCTATACTCTAAGTGGGGATTAATGGGTAAAAGAGTTTATACTCTGGCATTGACCAGGTTGTGAGGACCATGTAATGCATGAAGCTATTTCTTACATGAGATGATGGGTGAGCTGTGCAGTGGGGACATTTTGTTTATAGAGGATTGAGTCATAATCTTAGGAGTTGGCATGAAATGGACAGCAGTTCATATATTAAATGAGAGATATCACTAAGTCCGGTCAGAGAGCTTGCCTGCTTGGCAAACATAAATATCTAGTTGAGGGCATGTATATTACTGGATGATGAATTCAAAGACAATACGTGATACAGTCTTTACCCATCTCAGTTCTGGCAGAAGGTGAGGATAGGTTTTACTTCTGGTAACAGTCACACATAAGACAAGACACACATTTCTGGGAAGTGCCTGATGAAGGACATGCAGGCAAGAGCTCTGACTAGGCAGCCCCAGGGGTGTTTCGCAAAGTATGTGTTTGGCCTGAGATTACTGTACTCAGACAATAGTCCACACTGTGCTGCAGCTGGATTTAACTAAATTGGCATCAACAGGACTCGGAGCACAAAGGCACCTTCTCATGGGTAACACAAAATGATGGTACAGCACCGTTGGTGTGCTGTACAGACAGGCAGGAGACTGTTGATTTAATGCAAAACGGAAAGGAAGGCAGACAGGAAAAGATCCCAACAGATAAGCAAGAGAGTCCACAGGAGCAGATAAGGGAATGCGAAGCTAAACACAGAACAGTGAAATGGATGAGTGAAGGTCTTTTCGTTGTGCCCAGATGGTCAGGTTTGGATTCATGCAAAACAGTGGCATAAGGCAGCAATACAAGATATGGTGGGATCCTAAATATTTGAGTAACAAATAAAATTGAAGAAAACCCAGGATTTTTGAGAAAAGCTGAGGAAAAAGCTGTTGACACAGGAGACAGAATAAATTAAGTAAGAGCAAAATGGAGAGAACACCAGGGTGCAGAATATAGGGAGCTACAGTTTGGAAGCCTGTACTCTAACAGCAGCTGACAAAGTAAGAAAAGATTAGTGGACGGTGGAAAAAAAATATTAGACTGACTTGTTCAGAGAAATCCTAGATGATCAGCAGCTATATTCAGAGAAAAGACTATACTCTTGCTGTGGCCTTCCTATTGAAAACACCTACATACACAAGGGAAAAACAAAAAAGAAAATATCATGAAATAAAACAAATGTATTATAGACATATTACATGAAACAATAGTAACCTTCCATTTGGACTATTCATTCAGTTTGGTCACCTTATTTCACTTATGCCATAAATGAAATAGGAGATAGAGAATAGTAATGAGAAGGATCAGAGGCATGGATAGAGTTCCATACATGCAGAGATTAAAAGGATTAGGGTATTTACGTAACAACAGAGATGAATAAGAGGTGAAATGAAAGAGGTGTATAAATTATTAATGGTTTAGAGAAGGTCAGGGAAGTGCACCGATTTAACTGTCTCAGAACTCAAGAACAAAGGGTTCACAATAAAATCACAGCCTTTCAGTTTTAAACTGATAGCAGAAAATCCTTTTTACACAAATGTGGCATCGCTCCTTCAAGATCTGAGGCAATGAACTTCATGGGATTAATAAAAGGGTGTGACATTTCTTACTAACTTGGTTAATCATCCAATAACATTTGATCTGAATATTTAAGAATCCTTAACATATTGATCCTTAGAAAAGGCTTCTAATGCAGAAAAGTATTATCATGCCACTAATCTAGTGAGCAGAATTGGCACTGGGGCAACACTAGATGATTTGCCTTGGACCACAGACAGAATCTCATGTAGAGGAAAACTGAATTTTAGACTGATACTTTAATATGTGGACAATTTTTTTTTTTTTTTTTAACCATTATTTATTTATGTTGGTGATGCACAGTTGTTCTGGTACAGCTGGCTGCACAGCTTCTTATGAAAGCACTGGGGTCGTGTGTCATGGTGCTTTCCGTAGGCACGTATCCAGCACCTAATGGACTGACCAGAGGATTTGCACTTAAATTTGATCAGTCCTGGTGGAACTGGGCTTACTGAACATGCCCAAATCAATGAGGTTGGGTATACTTGCAAGATGTGGTGCTTCCCTGAAGCAGTGGAAGCATTGCTGATTCTCCATGCAGCATATGTTTGTCCATATCTATCAAGGAAAGCTTTGGCTGTTTTTCAATGCCACCTCCAGAATCATTGATCTATCCCAGTCCCTGCTGTTTGCTTTCAAAGAAAGGAGCCTTTCACTGGCATTTTCTCATTTTTCTCTGACTACCGTGTGCTGGGCTGATGGAAAAGAAGACTGGGCATAGAGCTATTCAGGTGGCTGGTAGCTTCCTCCTCACTTGTGCCTCAGGAAAAATAAGAGAAGTAGACAGACTTGATCAATTGTTTTGATAAGTCGTATATAGCCCATGTTTCTGGATGAGTATTGCTAGTTAACAGTGATGTTTAGTGCATGACAACAGTAATGTAACTTGTATTAGAAATATTCAAAGAATGGTTATTATCTGGGATCTAAGTTTTCAGGTTATAATCTAACTTCTACCTACCAGAGGTGAGGAAGGAATTTTATGCATCAATATGGTATCAAACAGTTCCTCATTAAGGAAGAAAGTTTAAACTTTTGGGTGAATTATCTGCCCATGGCTAACATGGAGGACAGGATAACAGATTCAACAAACTGTTACTTTGATTGAATGCAAAAAGTCTAAAGTATAAACCAGTAAAAACGCAGCAGTGAGCTATTTGGAAGTTACTGGTTCTTGCTTTGACTGTACGATGCACTCTTTACAGTGGCATGAAAGACAAACCATGCAAACAGAGCTGTTATTTTGGTAATATCTATTCTATGTAATCTTGGTTCTGCATAAACCTGTAAATAGAAATGCAAGGCTTTTCTGGAAAAGCCTGTTAAGATATCTGTGCTCTACTGAGACAAAAAACAAAAAACAACCCAAAAAATGAAAAAAAGCAGCAAAGTAAAACCACACCACAAGATTTTTGCTTCTAGTTCAGAACTGTCACTTTGCTTCCAATAGAGACAAACTAACAAAGGCTGCCAATTCAGCCCGAGGAAAAGGGATTGGCCAAGATCTGCAACTTCAGCTTCTGAACTCTGCTGTTTCACCGACCGTGATCTTGTTTCCTAGTAGCCTCTTTTCCTAGGTGTCTCTCTCCACTTGATCTTCTTTTTATTTAATGGCAATACAGAATTTCACTGGTTACCAATGCCAAATAATGGCATACCTGGTTCTCTGTGTCCACAGAAAATACCTCAAAATTACATCCTGATTTTGCCTTCATTCTTGTCACAGACTGGGGTTCTGTTCAGCTGAATATCTGAAATTGCATCACATGAATTGGGAGTATGTGTGCTGTACTTGTACATTTATCCTCAGATAAACTGTGGTGCAAGAGAGGAAGGATATTCTAGTTTCCTAGTAAATCTGTGCCTCATAGCCAAGACAGGTCCTTTTCTTCAGTTATTTTTTCACTAGTAATTTCCTAAATTTACTGCAGAAACATTTGCAATTAGGTCCTCAAGTAAATAGTGTTTTAGTCCAAGCTTTTCTTTCCATTACTCCTGTTCTCAGACCATTTCAATTTTAATCTGCAGTGACTTGATTTTGTTTTGTATTGACAATGCTTCTTTGTTTGAGTCATCTTACCACTTATTTATATGCCATGAACATGAAAGAAAATTTAAAAAGAACTCACCCCAGAACTGATCCTTGAGTAAGCACCATTAAGCTCCTTCCACTGTCAAAGTGCCCCTTTCAAACTGTCAACTACCCAACACTCTATTTCCATTTTTCCTTTCCATCTAACAGTTCCTCTTTTACCTCTTTCTTCTCTAGCATTATTTATTAACTTCCCACATAGCCCTGTATCAGCTATTTTACCGTAGTCTGGACAGAGGACATCTAAGGATTTTCTTTTAAAGCCAGCTCTCTTTAAAAAAGAAGAATGCTGTCAAGTTTAGTCTGGACTTACCCACACTTGAATTAATTTTGTATTTATTTCTGTCTGTCAGCATCGTCTGTTTGAAAGCACTGTGTTCTGCTGAGGTCCAAACAGTGCAGTAACTGGATCACTTTTTCTGTTTCACTGCTTCATAAACATGAGCTCAATAATTGCTGCTACCTGTTCATATAACAATTTGAGACATTTATTGAAAGTATTTGCATGTGAATGCATGTGCTAAGTCTTTCAAATACCAGATTGGAAATCGATAGATGCTGTAGAAAGCCCTCTGAGTTTTATTTCTACCTCCTCTGGGGTCAGTACCATCCCACACTTGCATTCTCAATATCCAGCTTTGCTTCCAAGTCAAAATCAGTGCCCTTTCTGTAGCCTGAGGAAGCATTAATTTAGTTTTGGATCTATACATCTTGTTTTTCACCCTATGTCACAGATCAGGGAAGCTGCTAATCTTTGGGCCTTTCAAGGCTGTTCCGAAGGATCCACCCCACTGGTTCATTCTCTCATCATATGGTAGTTCTGAGAGCATTTCAGCCAGTTCCTTTGTAATTGAAGACTTGGAAGAAAATCTTTGCCCCAGGAATACCTTCCAATAATTCAAGCCAACACACTTTAGCTTTTTGTCAAAGCCTCTTTGGTGCTCAGTGCAAATACATATATACATATATAAATAAGATTAATTCCTCAGTTCCTGTGAGTCTCAGCCAGAGGCCTCCTGATTTTTTTTTTTTTCTTCAATCACCTGTTGGAGTTTAAATGGTGCGGAGGTTTTTCAAAGACATGTCTAACCTACTTTTTTGTAATCCATGTATCCATGTCTGCTGTCTTGAGCAAGGCTTTAGCTGCTAGCACACCTAAGCACTTTTGCTTTTTTGCTCATTCTCATCTTGGCTTCTTCCACTGAGCTCTGAGTCAAACTTTCCTTTATGTTGTTTCCTGTTGTATTCTACTGCTGAAGTGTTATCTGTGGTTTCTTGTGGTTTTTTAAAGTTTAATTTCTGTCCTGTAAGTTCTTTGTGGTCTGAAATTGATGTGTTGATAAGAGCAGCTTCATGCATTGCTGAAAGGACTGAGCCAGGGGACTGGCTTGTCGTGGCAGGGTTTTAGCTCATCAGGCTCAAACTTTGCTTTTACAAGCCCTGTTCTAGTTTTATGAGTTCAATATCCCCATTAAAATAAGCAGCTCAAAGAAAGGTAAACCATCAGAATCTTTATTGGCTTGGCTGCCTTTAGCCCTGTAGCACTGCTAATACCTTGAATGTTGCACCCTTCTGTCACCAGAATTGATGCATAAACTTTTTCGTACCCGCTGCAATACACATTCACATCTCTTGTTCACCTTAGCAAATGAAACTGGATTGTTTTATTTTCCTCGGTGGCCTGGATTTCATGGCCCTCGAAGAAACATCATTCTTCACTGTGATTTAGCACTTCCATGTGGTGCTACGCTAAGTGACGCAAGACCTCTCTTGGTGCACTGGCACGCATAGTGACATGGTGACTGAAATAATCACGTTGTGGGGAAAGGTACCATGTTACAGAACGTCAAGTGTTAAGTGCAAGGGTTACCTCATGGATGTGGGAAATCCCACAGCATAAAAACACGGATAAGATCTCCACCAAAATGACTGAATTTCTTTTGTGCTCAAGAGGGACTGACAGTTGTGAAAAAGATTAGCTCTTAGATGATCAAATAGACGTTCATAGCATGGGTAAAAGCCTCATATTTGCCAACAAGAAGTCATGATATGCAGGCCTTATGCAGGAACAAACATTTCTTTTGGATGTGGCTAATTACTACAGGGTTTGAAGTGAGTGTGGAGTTGTATTATGTGTGAGTATAAACTCAGCATCTCATGCAAGATTAGCAATCAGATCTTTTGGATTTTGCTTTAGAAGAGCAAAGACCACTGATCATGAGCAAAGATAAATACCTGAACTAGATTTCAAGGGATTGTTTCAAGAGAAATCATAACTCTATAATGACTGCTCACTTGATAAATTTCCTATTTCATTCTGAAAAGAGATCCAGGGTTAACTGAGATCATCTACATGTTTTCATTTTGGTTCATATGATGCTGTTCTTTTTTGATTAGAGGCAGAGGGGGAAAAGAAAGAAATGTAGCTTTCAGCTAAAGTTTACACTGTAAAAGTTATTCTCATTTTGGGACCAATTCTTTATTGATGTGACTCGTTAAGAGGACTCCTTTCACAAATTGGGATTACTTACTCAAGTAAATGAACTAAAATGAAGGCATTATCTTTTAAGGTTAAATGATAAAATCTATGAATTAGACACTTATAATAGAACCATTAACAATTTTTAATTACAGTACAGCTACCCACCACAGCAGTAGTATATGGTAATACTTACTCATTCTTTTGCCTGCTCTTTCACTGTGACATATCATTATGGAAGGATTATTTAAGTCCTATTTTTAGATTTAGAATTATGCAGACAGAGAACAATCCAAAGTGGAGATGCTATATTAACAGCTCACATCTTATTTCAGGTAGTTTGAGCTAAAAATAAAACACAGTAAAAAAAAATTATGTCTTGTGGTCAGAGGAGCAGTTTATGGGGCCCAGAGGGACTCAGGGTCAAATGCTATGTGATGTGCAGACAGAGAACTGTCTCTGGACTCGTTAAATGATGTTATAGTCTTAACCGTTCCAATTAGGTGTCAAAAAAGAATTTTGAGGCCTATGGTGGACCTTTAACAACGAGAAAGTTATGACAGATTCAGTATATACTGTTCAGGACTGCGAGACTTTTGTGTCTATACAGCCTACTCAAAAAACTGAGAGATCTGGTTTGAGACCATAGATGACCAAATTAAGCACTGCTCCTAAATCTCCATCTACAAACTGTGTAATGCGTACCAAGGATAATTGTTTGCTGCTCAATATAGATTCCTAGGCGGGCTCCTAAGTCCTCTTCGTGCATTGTTATCATATTCCCTAAAATGTCTGTCTTTCTGTCTGTCTCAGGTAACTGTTTCATTAAGAATATATTACAATCTTTCTGTGCAAGGACACTAACAAAAAATGGTATCAGAAAAACATATTATCTCTATGAGGATGCTCAAGAATTTGGGTAATGAATTTTCTGTTGAAACACTATTTTGCAAAAAAGTGGTCACTTAGTAAAACTAGAACTTTCTTTCTGCAGAAATACACTCATTTTTGTGAAGCGTCTGCTGGGTGAAAGCTTTCCAGGTGCAGAGAGAAAGACTCAGCTCTCCCATCATCAGTTGATGGCACTTATCTGAGATATGAAAGACTAACAGTTCAGGGGCATAAGTTGGTTTAATTATCAGCTCTGTAGAGCTGTAAGCTGTAAGCTGTAAGCTATAGTAAAACCTCTATTACCTTAATTGGCAGGATGTTGATTGGGAGATGCTTTTTCTTGCATGCTTCTGTTTCAGAATTCCGGCTTCTGAATATTGTGTAAATTAATGATGTTGTAACTTGTGCAGAAAATATACCCACTTCGATGAAACCTGAAGTAAAACACCTGATTTGTTCTCATTTCTAAATACCACCAATTTTAGCTCTTGATACAGAGGCTGTTTCCTGTTTTCCATTTTCTCATATGATTTCTCTCTAGTAGATTGTGTGGGCTTTGGATCTCAGATGATCCAAATTATTTTTCATTTGTAATGAAATGAGAATATTCTTGTCTTAGCATTATGAAAAAGCTCGTAAAAAGGAATGCATTGAGATATTCTTTTAAGGTTTTCCTCAAAAGATAAGAAAGGTCTTGCTGTCATAAGATGGAAAGCAGTTGGAATTTTTATAATAAACTGCACTTTTGTGTGCAAAATGTAAAAAATCCCTGCCACTGCCTTGTATAAATCAAGATTGTAACATTTATTAATATCTTCTGAATATACATGGTCATTTTTTCTGTGGAGGTGTCTTGATATGATTTGCCTTGACGCTGTTCTGCTGAGGAATAAGTGAGAGAACTGAGAAAACACAGGATGATGGAGAATCTGTACAGCATTTAAAACACACAAAGGAAAACATTTAGTGTATTGAACTTCTGAAAATGCACTTTGAATTGGTGTTTATTTTTTAAGATACAAATTCACCTCTTCTCATACGGGCAAATAAAAAAAAATTAACCTCCCTACCCATAGTTCCTGATACAGCCTTAACCAAACCTCTCCATTTGCAAATTTCTACATTGATAGTCTTTAGAGCTCTATTTCCTAGTTCCTTATTACCTGGCCATCAAAATATGTGTCTAGATCTGTTAAGGTCCGTGTAATTCTGACTGCAGTGCACTTCAGGATCTGTCTTTTTAGTTAGGTGAATGGCTAAAAATTATAGGAAAGGAATGTATGTGGGTGTGTTAATCTTCTACATGTGGTGCTGAAATGAAGAATTGATATAAAGATTAACAGACTGATGTTAGTTCAAATGAAAATTTGGTATAGCTTTTTAAAATATAGACCTTTTTGGCTTTGGTTTATGAGATCTGTCAAAACTTTACATTATCTTTAAAACAAATCAAAACATTTTCCACTGAATCATTCTAATATTACTTAGGTCTTTTGCAATACAAAGTAGCTACCAGAACACATGATCTATAAGGCTAGAAAGAGCTGTGTGTTCATCATTGATGGCAGGCAAAACCATTCAAGCAATAGCATCCGAATCATCCTGGGATATTCAGTGTTCAGGCTGTGCCAAGCATCTCTTTTTATTCCCACTGTGTTTTGGACTGCTAATTGGGAAAAACTGCACAATCACGTGAATCTGGTGTTCTTCTTGTTGCTTAGAAATATATGACATTTTGGAAATAACAGAATTGTAAATTTAAAGCTACTTCCACACAAATGTCACCTGAACAAGCAGTGCTTCTTCAGCAACAGATTGGATCCATACAAGTGCCATGTTAGGTTTAAGAGTCACATTTAAATGCGATTAAAATTCTTTGTTTGTTAAATAAATGGCTAAATTCAGTGTAATGGTAACAAACAGGTTAATAACCAACATTAGGTGTGCCTCATCCCTTATCCTATTTCAAAGATAAAACCAGTGACTATATCAAGCAAGAGTTTCACCTCTTGTTTTTTATTTGATTTTTCCTTTTTTCTATTGAAATATCTCAGCATAATGCAGTGGATTACTCTCTTTATGGCTCCTCTTTAAAGAAGCCAGTCTAGGATGTTGCTGATTGTGTTGCAGTATTGCCCTGTATGTACATTATCCCGTTATTAGAGATGTGGGATAGAATCTGATTACTTCTCACCTTGGGATGTAATGCTGTAGAATGGACCCAGTCCTGCACTGACAAAAAATGAGTGCATGTAAGCATTCACCTTCTTCCTTTCACTTCATCATCAGCCACATTTTTAAACTAGAATTTAATTTTATCCAGGTGATTCTGCTCTGCATTTCTTCGAATTGTTAAGTCTTTCCACACAACCCTGTTCACACTTATCTACAGTAATGAAAGCAGGTAAGAAAATGAAAAAAAAAAAACATTTTCAGAACTTTACCTTTTCATTAGTTCCATATTGCATATGATACGTGCTCCATTACTGAGGTACTGTGTTGACAGATTTGTGACTTCTTTTGTTTGTCAATGTAAGGCAAAGGTGATCTATTTTCTGGATAGACAGTACTCCTGAATGGAATGCAATCCAGCAAGCAGGCACCTGACTTTGGAGCAATTTTCGGTTATATTTTTAAAACAGTGGCCAAGCTCAGTGGCCCTGAGCTAATCAGTTAGCCTTTGTGTGCCTTTTTTTATCTCTGAAATGAAAATGAAACTGTCTCCTAATTTCCAGATAAATTGTAACGCTTACATCTACATCAATATTTGTACAGCTTTCCGAGATCTTTAGAAAAAAGTTGCCGGTGTTATTATTATTTTATTACTCTACCTTTTGAATTATGTAACTGAACTACTTTTTTACCCTTTGAAAGATGGATTTTACTTTGAGATTTCATAATTGTCTCCTATAACACTCTAGCTTTGAGAATTAACGTCTTAAAAGAAGAGGGAATTTAACTCTTATTCTAAAGGAAGATTATTTAGAAGATTTTGGATGTTCATGTAAAAAGGTGAATCATTTGTAAACATACCTAAATTTGAATATGAAGTTTGTCTGGAAGAAAGAAACTGCACTGGGATAAAATATGTAATGAATCTACAATTTTAAGTTGCTCTTAATGACTTCTCATTTGGTATATGATTTCCATTAGTTTTTAATTAGTTCCGTGTCACCAAAGCTTTCCAATTTTTTTTTCCAAAGGATCCCTTGGTTCATTCAGTAAACAAGATGGTCCTGCTCTGGGCTTTAATCAAAGCTGAGTAGCAATGAAGACTGTTGTCTCTGAATAGTCTTTTATTGTATCAACACTCCTTTTGTTCTATTACTGATTTTAGCTTTTCATGTCCTGCTCTTTTGTTTCTTTTTTTTCAAGGACTGCGGGGTACAGGACATTCCAATTACCAGCCTATAATTCTCTGTTCTTTCAGAAATCTCATAGCTACATCCTCAAGGATACCTCAAAGAAGTGAATTTATAAAGAAAAAAGGTTAACAAAGTAAAAAAGAAAGAATGATCTTGGTTGCTTCTGTGTTTTTCTTGCTCTCTCTTCCCAGTATTAAAGGCTGATTCCTGGTCTAGTGTGTAAGAAGTAATGCATCACTGATTTCAGGGGCAATGAACTAATTGATAAATGCCAAATGTCTAACCTACTCTCTATTACAAATGTTAACCACAGCACATAAGGGATATTGATGTGTAGATAAAGAATAAAAGAATATGAGAGGAAATCATGATTCTGGTACACTTAAGAGCAGTGGATGTTGTATACCTTGACTTCAGTGAGGCCTCTGCAGAGATGCTCACAAAGGAGCTGAAGTGTGGGCTACACGAGCAGGCAATGAGAGGGTTTGAAAACTGAGTGAACAGCTGAGCTCTGAGGGTTGTGATCTGTGGCATAAAATCTAGTTCGAGGCCAGTAACAAGCAATGTGTCCCAGTGATTGATACTGGATCCAATACCCTCCCTTGAAGTGTTTATATTTTTCTCTTGACCTGCTGGCAGCACTCTAATTCAGCCCAAGGAAATGTTGCTCTTTTTTTTCTGTGCAAGGGCACACTGCTGGCTTATGTTGAACTTGGGGACGAACAACCCTTTGCACCAATAAATGCTGGGGGCCACCCAGCTGGAAAGCAGCTTGGAAGAAAAGGGCCTGGGAGTGCTGATGGTATCCAAATTGAACATGAGCCAGCTATGTGCCCTTGCAGCAAAAAAAAGCTACTTTATTGTTGGGATGCATTAGGCAGGTCAAGGGAGGTGATCCTTCGCCTCTACTCAGCACTGGTGAGGCCACACCCGAGAGTGCTGTGTCCAGTTCTGGGCTCCTCATTACAAGAGAGACACGGACATACTGGAGAGAGTCCAAAGAAGTGCCATGAAAACTATTAAGAAACTGGAGCATCTCTCCTATGAGTAAAGGCTGAGAGAGCTGTGACTGTTCAGCTCAGAGAAGAGAAAGCTCAGGGAGATCTCACCAATAAAATATGTGAATAACTGAAGGGAGAAGGCAAAGAGGACAGACCTAGGCTCTTTCCAGTGGTACCCAGTCACAGGACCAGGGCTGAAGAGCACAAACTGAAATACAGGAGTTTGCCTCTGAACATCAGAAACCCCTTTTTCCCGGTGAGGGTGACTGAGCCCTTGCAAAGGTTGCCCAGAGACATTATGGAGTCTCACACGCTGGAGATATTCAAAAGATGTCTGGACATGGTCCTTGGCAACAAACTGTAGGTGGCCCTGCCTGCGCTGGGGGCTTGGACAAGATGACTTCCAGAGGTCCCTTCCAACATCAGCTCTGATCATGTTTAAATAAGTGTTTTAAATGAATATTAACATACAGATTCAAAATACATTGAAAAACATCGCATCTATGATTTAGGGCAAATTCTCAACATAGTGTAGGAGATTGTTAGGATTTTCATTAGTGTGCATGAGAAAATACTGTTATATCTTTAAATGTCACAGAGTAAGTTTACCTCTAAATATGCTGTGACAAATACAATAAAAAAGATTTCCAGACAGATGGATGTCAGAATTAGATATATTCTTGTATGGAAAATGAGACTGCCCCCATGTAGACATTTTTGTAAAGAAAATTATAATAAAAATGTGAAAATAATTGAAAACTGAAATACAAATTCAATATACATTACTGGTATTATTGAAACTTCATGCCCTTTAACTCAAAAAGAAGCTTTATAAAATATTGTGCTGAACTGTGGCAAGACTGAAGTTATTAAAAAGCACCATAGTAGAAGTTCTTCTGCATTAGGAATTGAATATTATTTGTGGGAAGTATGGACTGAGAATCTCTAGTGATAATAATAGAGTGGACATGTAAAAGTACATTTGGACACCCCTGATATCCGACCACAGTTATGCAGAATAGTTAATTCAAGCAGCACTGTTCTTATTACTAAAGTAGAACACCTAAAAATTCTAACTCTGCAGATAACAGAATTTATTCCAAAAGTACTCTTTGATGTATAATTAGGTAGATACCATTTTTTTCCCCTGTTAAGGTTCTTAAGATATGTTATCTTGAACTTCGGCTGACTTTATAATGATTCATTGTAGCAAAAGAAATTATATAGCGTAGAAATATTTTTTCTGTAGTAAAAATGTCTGAAACTAGTCTCTTTTGCTATCCACAATTTTCAGTGAAATCCTCCTGCTAAAGGGAAGTAAGAAATATGGGAATACATTGCTGACATACTCAGGAGAAGTCAAATGAAAGGCCTGGAAGCAAATCTTGCATCTCTTTTCTAGAGGAACAGTAGAAGCATAATTTTTCTTCCTGAGAGATATCCACAGCTGTTTGGAATATCACTTTAGAGGATTCTCTCTGTTCTTGTGGGCTTTGTTTTCCCTGATCCTGCCTGTGCTAGAGCAGTTTGTCTGCTAGCAATCTGTATCTAGTAAATGAGCTCGCTTCCCGTGAGCTACTCTTGCACCAGTGCACCATTGCTGTCCAGGCCTGGTTCCATGAGGTGCTGGAAGTTAGAAATGAAAATCTGATCCGGTCTCCTATTTTACCTTCTGATTTTCCAGTAGGATTGCATGATTCTTCTCTGTAATGAATGCACGTCTGTGCACCTCCTAGAAACTTCCAGAGAATCATGGAACTGTTAAGGTTGGAAAAGGACATTTCAGATCAAGTCCAGCCATTTAGCTCTTCTTACCTTGCTTTCCTCTGCTGAGGAAAACAAGGTTGAGGGTGTGCTAAGGGTGTACACTGGATGAGGGTGTGCTAAGCAAGCCCCTACTCCTTTCCCACCCGTGTCACCTCTTGGTATGGCCTTTATACCTCCTGGTCCCATGCCAGGGCACCAGCTACCTGGCTGTGCTGCACAGTCCATAATTCCTTGAGGAAGAGTATGTGCAATGGAATTTAAGGTTAGAATATATGCTATTCCTACTGCTGTGTGTTTATGCTAGAAAGAGGAGAAGGTCAGAGGAAGTCAACATGCACTTATGTGTTGAGGTTTGGATTGTGCCCAGAGTGCAGGCTTGGGCCATGGGATTGAGTTGATCATCATGTAAATTTTGGAATTTTTGTTGATCTTTTAGACACTCTGACATCTGGTAGAACTAGGACTTCATTTGTTGCCTGTTGAGAAATCACTTTCAGGTGAGGAGAATGGGCTGGATGCACTCACAGTGCATGTGTTTCAGATGGTGCATGCTGCTCTGCTCTGTGCCAGCTGGAATTCCCAAAATGTTAGATGGTTTGTGTTGAAGTACATGGAAATTGTACACAAGTCAAGGAAGGTCAAAGACAGAAATAAATGTGGCCAGAATGGGATGGTGTTTCTGAGTCAAGCAGATATAGTAAAAATTGTTATTCAACCGTCTGCTCTAAAAATGGGGCAAGATCCATGGAGCAGTTCCAGTCCTAAATAAATATTTCTACCTCTATATCTTTGACAAAAAGAGACTGTACTTTGATTTCAAACTCTTCAAAGCATTTCTCTATGCCTACCAGCACAGTTTCCTCCTTCAAATAATACTACTTCATCACAGTCAAGAGTGGATCATCCTCACAGTAGTGGTAAAGCCATGTGGTGAGAGATAGATGATGTTACTGATTTCAACAGAAGGTGCCAGGCTCTGAGAATTTGAAAAATCTAATAATTATGTCTGGTTTGATATATTAATATAGGCTTAGGAAAGGAACTTTATGGGCCACTGTTACAAAAAACCATTATTTATTCCTTTGTTTCCTAATGCTGCTATGTTTGAAGAAAGTTAGTTTAAAATAATCCCTTGAGAAATCAAGTGCAGCTATTAAAAACAGAGAGACACAAGCAACCTAGCTTTGGTTTGCTCTTTTGTACAGCTTGTTCATTTTGATTGTATCTTGGTATAAATCCTTGTCATTAAGTGCTCGTATACCTTACAGGCAGCATTTGATGTTTCCTTCTGAATGAATTGGATCCGTTCCAGTAGCAGATACTGTAATACTTATAATTGACTTTGACAGTGGATTATGTGGAACTGAATGTCCTCAGGCATGCAAGTAAATCACATCAGCCTCAGGTTCTCAGCCATTGTGACTTTTGCTCCTTTGATATCTGTGCTATAGATTCCTTTGCTTGGTTGGTTTGACTTGTTTGCCTTCTCTTACCCCTTCTTTCCTTTACACTCCTACCCACTCGCTGGCTAATTTCTTCCTTGAGTTTTAGAATTCGGTGGCGCCTCAAGGAAAGTCAGAAATGACTGACTGCAGGAAAAAAGTAAAGAGGAAGAGAGGTCCCCTTGCTGTGTTTGCAGGCAGTACAGTCACAGTGTTGCAGATGAGAACTAGAAAGTGAAACAGTAAGGAAACATGGTCCTTCTTTTTTGCTATATTCCATCTCCCTACTGAAAGACTTAGTTGAAGGAATCATATGGGACTCTTTATCTGGACATCTGTGCTTTTACCTCTTTTTTTAATTCATCACCAGGGCTTTGCCTTTTCTTGAGCCGCATGGGAGGTTCACTTCTTTCACACTTGACAAGTATGCCCCTGCTGTGTCTCTTCACGTTCTCATTCAAGAATAAAAAGATGGGACGGCTATATCCACTCATTAAATCCCTTCCAACTTCAGAAATCCTTTGATTCACCTTTTTTTGACAGCCATGATCATACTGATTTCTTTTCACCTACTGTTGGTTAACATACTCCTCTTCACGGCCGTACCTGTGTTGTTGTGCTGGGCATAATTACATCAATTGCAAACTGGATTGGAAAAGGGTAGAGGCTGCCTTCAAAGGTCTTCAAATATGTTAATATACTCCCTAATCCAGACTCCAGTTGTGTCAGTGATGTAGGAAAGTTAAAATGGAAGGAAGGGCACTATCAATTATGGGTCAAATGACAGAGGAAAAGCGGACAGTGAAGTATTGCCTATGTTTACCTGAAGCCAAGTGTTAGTCCCAGTTGTGCTGGAGCTACAGTTACAGATAAATGTCTTTACAGGTGTCCTGGTTTCAAACATCTGCACAGGTGTGAAGTGAACGAACCCTCTGATGTGTGTAAAAACCTGTTCTGGCATTATTCCTGCCTGGTCAGATGCTATGGTTGTATCAGTCCTCTGGTCATTTTTGGACTGATAGTCCTGGAACTCCTCACATCTGTCTTTCAGGAAACAGTCTGATGGCCAGTCACCCAGAATGGCATCTGCACCAGCAGAGGGGGAATAAGTGTCTTTTCAGATTTTGTCACTACACCATGATATACCTGCTACTCCTGCTGCCAGAGTCCTCAAGTGCCATGATCTGTGAGGGGCATCCTTACATCAGCCTTGCCATACCACACACACACACAAGGCATTGCAGTGTGTGTGAACTGCCCTGGCAGAGAGTGCCACACAAAACTGTGCTGTTCTGTTCACCCAGGATAAATTTGCAGCTGTGGCACGGGCCACAGAGGCCACAGTTTAACTAATGATGACTGAAGCAAAACCCCTGGTGTCTACTTCGGTAGACAGGCAATCAACAAACACAGGTTAGAGGAGGCTCAGGGCAGAGGTGACCAGATGAAATGCAATAATAGATTATGATGAAACTTAAGCAGATGGGATGATCTCATGGTGTCCTTTGATTTAAAACTTTACAAAGCCATGAAATGTCTCAGTGCTGTTCCCTGCTGGGATAAGTGTCTGCCTTTTGCATTTCACTTAATGCAGTGAAAATAGGAGAAGCATACAAGCTCTATGGTAGAGCAGATTTTTTTTGAATAAATTAAATTTCATTAAGCGAATGGATGGAAACTGTAGATATAGTGTGAATTTTTAAGTACAGTGTGACTTCTCTCAATTTTCTCTGCAAATTTTCCAAGGGTAGTATGAATTGCTGAGAATAACTAACTCGGTGCATCAGCAATGGCTTCAATAGCAGCTAAACCAGAAATGCTGAAGGCTCAGCCTTTATTACAGCACTGAGAAGGTTGCTTTATTTTAAAACCTGTGCCAGCACTTGAATCACAACAGCTCAGAATGACCTTTCTCCATAACCATTGGTTTACAACCCCTATACCCACAAGGACGAGCCGAGAAACTTTTTAATGAAAATGAAAGATATTTGGAAGTTTGCCACTAGGAGAAGAGAGGAATTTATGGGCTCCACATTAAATTTCTTAGCCCTTTAAAGCATTTTTTTTCCACCTATGAAGTAATTACTGAATATTAGTAATACATGTAAAATTATTTATTTCAATTGTTTTGGTAATTTTATAATATCCCCTTTTTACTACTGAAAAATGTTAAGAATAAAATAAATCTTACTCTTCCTCTTATCTTACTATAAGATATAGCAGAAACAACTAAAACTGAAAATTAATAAAATGCAGAAGGGACTTTTTGTTGAAGTGAGAGGAATTTCTGTTTTCTTTTAGTTTTCTTTTAGATTTTTAGCCTCAATATTGTGAACTTCTCTGAATAAGCCGTGTCCCATGTCAATCCTGAGTCTAACTGATCTCAAGTAGTCTCAACAGAGGGCAGTTTCCTGGATCAAGGCCTCGTTTATTCCTGTGTGTGCTAAGATGTTTTGCTCTGTCATTTTAGTGTGAGTGATTTCCTAACCATTGAGATTCCTGTAATGGATGAAACTCAGGCTATTACTTGTTTTATTTAGAAATCAAATTGGACATCTTGGACAGTAATATTTTTTCTGTATATTTTGGCACTTCCAACCAAAGCAGTAAACCTGGTAAATCTCTTTTGAGATGTTCCCCCATCAAAACACGTGGAGAAATTCTCTTTTATACAGTTTGATCTTAAAAGAGAATGACAGCAAACCATTTGATACTGATTTGCAGAATCATGAACAATTTACTGGTTTTGTTACTTTTAGTTGAGTTTTTTCTAGTTTTTAAAATATGCTTATTTTAATATGTCTTGGTTTTAAAGGCACATTATAATTCAGTCTAATTAGCTATAGTCCTGGAGTCTGTTGGAGCAAAAGATTTTACATTTTCCATTTGGATTGCTGAAGCTGGAGAAATATTTCATTTCTTCCGAGGATAATAACTAACTATTTCTGAGTTAGGTTAGTTTCCTTCCTCAGGTAGGACTAAATTTCAGCCATGAGTAAATCAGATATTTATAATAGTCTTGCATATGCAAATATTTCCACTTTTGGGTCATTTGCAGGTGCAAAAGACTATCTGAGTTAAAAACTTGGCTACAAATGGAGGTCTTAACTGGACCTTCCACTACCTCTACCAGTATTAACTTTGGTCTGTCTGATGAGAATGTTAGAAAGTGTTGAACCCTACAGGTTATTTTAAAATACTAAAAGTCTGTATCAGAGTTGTGTTATTCTGATCCAGGATTCTGATTTAAGAATCCGTTGGTTTAATTTAAACACATTCCTAATCAGTTTAAGGCAAATTAAAGTAATCCTGCTTTAAATGTCGTGGTTTGAACTGCAGTAATTTTAAATGCACACTTAATTAAACTGGTGCTACATTTTATAGACATCTCTGTAGGTTTCCATTTAGGTAAAGAAAATTGGCACCAGTACCAGTTAGTTTATGCCAGCACAGATCCTGAAAAATGTAGCAACAGCTGCAAAATGCAGTTTATTCCATTTTACCTTGGTCATTCAGCTATTTTTCTTGTGCAAGGCCAGACCAATTTTACTCTGTTCTTCCCTTCGTCATCCAGTGATGCACCTTGACAAGATATTGCACGTTAGCTGATGTACGGTGACTGTGCACCTGTCCCAGGCTGATGATAAATCATGTGAATCAGCTCAGGATTCATGGAGAGATGGCCAGGCTAACTTTGGTTACCTCGCTATTTGCTATGGTCTAGGAAAACTGACATGGTCTCTGGCCAGGGGTCGGCTGACACACAGTAGCCTGTTCCCTTACTGCAATTTGTCTGTGTAGCAATTCCTGGGGGTTTCCAGACAGCTTTTCTTGTGTACCTGAGTAAATCCCTTTAAAATGTTAGCCTAAATTAAAAGGAATCTACTTTCTTCTGTTGACATGCACATACCCAAATGAAGTTACACTGCTTTAATCTTTTATCAGTCTAGAATACCTCTAAATACTTCTCTTGCTTTACATCACCATAAGTTGTGTGTTTGCACGTGCCTCTAGGAGTTTGCACTGATGTGACCTATTTGATAGTTACTCTAAAACTTGTGTTTTGCCAGTTTTTTAAATCTAAAGGAGCAAATAAATAAATAATTTGATCCAGATATTGTCATAGCTGGCTATAATAACGCTTGTGTCACCGTTGTGTAAAACCCCACAGTCCACAGAATTAGTACCTGTAGATGTAAAGAGATTGGAAATTCTGGTTCATGTTTGTGCTGTAGCCCTGTACGCAAGATAACTACTAATAATTAAATCAGGTAATTAATCATTGTTAGAGTAAGACCAACATTGCCATTAAACTGCAGAGCTCACGTGATATGCTTGTCTGCTTTTTTTCATAGCCGAGGGTGGTAACTTACCTTATTGCTAAAAATGGATCTCGATACACATCCTTTTGCACCTAAGTCAGTAACCTGGTTCTCATCTTATTTTCTTTCCCTTGATATCTCAAATATAAAACTCATGTAAAACCTTTTGTTTTGCTCTGCTATTGTTTTCAGCTTGAACACCATGAATGTGCAGAAATCATGTGATTTCCCTAGCACATGACTATGATGACCTTGGAACTGTGTGAACAGCAGTGATAAACAGTTGTTGACTTCTCTGAGGCTTTTTTTTGTGTGTCACAATTGAGATGTGCCCCATAGTATGGCTCCAAGGTCTTGTTCCAAATGAAAAAAAAAAAGCTGAGACAGTACTGCATTTTTAATGGCTGAGTCATCTGCCTCTGTCCCAAAACCAGAATCTCATTTTAGGACTCCTCTGAAATTCAAGTTTGTTTCCACTGGTAAGCCTACAGTCTGTGTTAATGTAATTTATATTATTGTAGTAGCTGATAACAGTGATTTTTGGATGTAGTTGTTTTTGAGATTGCGTGGTGCCTTTGAGTGAAGGATTTCAAAGTGTCTTAGAACAACACATTTAATTAACCATTACCACCTCAGCTTTACCAGCAGCTTTGCTTGAAGTAGATTATGGTCTGTGCACCTAGAGTGGGCTGTGAGAAAGCTGACCTTCTGAAAACTTTACTTGTTTACAGTTTTTCACTTTAGCCCACATATTTGCATTTCTAATGAAGTGAGTGGTATATCAGTTAAGCTCATAAGAAAAAATACCTGAGGTATATCATTGTTATGGCACACATGGAAGTGATTGCTCTGCCTGTACAATAAAAATGTCAATCTGAAGAGACTTTCTTGCACCCTCATAAAGAAAAATTGTACAACTAACATTTGAAATTTATAGAATAACTGCAAATTTTGGTACAAAAGAAATAAATTTGTATCATGAGGTATTATGAAGTGTTGTTCAACACCAAGAAGGAGTTGTCAATGCATCATAAAAAAAAGATTCTGTGCACTCCTAAGTTGCAAAACACTGTTACTCATGACATCCCAAGGTATATAAATGTGATTCATTTTTAAGATTCTGTTTATTACAGAATCATCTATTAGCATTTAATGAGAGTACTGTCAAGACTATGTAGGAAATAGTTTATATTTAAAAGGATTTTGCAATTTTAAACATTCTAAAATTAATATTTCATCTTGCTATTATGTCCTGATCCCATAACTTGTCCTGTGCATACAACTTCTCTGTCTGAAGGGAATCCCAGTCGCTTCAGGACAACCCGTTGGGGGCAGTTGGATTTGTTTGTCTGGGATGCCACCTGAAACCAGGCCAAGAAACACGGTCTTAGCACTCCAGGCTGCTTATTGATCTGGTGACTGTGTTGGCTGTAAGAAGGGAAAAAATAAGTGCTTTTTTTTCTGTAGGCTTGAAGTGTCTGTCTCCCTTGCCGAGTGCACCTCTGAAAAGTCAGGTGTTTATCATTGTCCGAGAACAACGGTCTCCTTTTTCTCCTGAAAAGCTCGTGACTAGACTAGATGAGGAGTTAAGAGAACTGGCTTCTGTTTTTAGCTCTAATAGTAGCTTGTCAAATCTTGATGAAGCTTTTTGCCTCAATTTCCTAATCTGTAAAACAGGCATAATGGTACCAACATCTTTCTTGTGGTGCTTTGAGATGTACTGATCAAAAATGCTGCTATGACCTTTTCTGTAGCTACTATCTCCTCGTAAAAGGCCTGATTCTGTTAGGTGTTACCTGAATGGTAATGAGACCTCTTTAATGCTTAGTAATGCTTAATATTTAATGTTCAGTCTGTGCTCAGTGCTGTGCAGAAGTAGGTCCAAATAATGATCCTTTTTTTTGGCTTTTTTGTTCACGTCCAGGTTTTTCTTTATTTTTGCCCCATTACAAGTCTGTGTTATATTTCCTATTTAATTTTTCAGAAGTCTTCAGCTAAACTAACAGGAGGGCATTAGTTTTGCATCCTGTTCGAAAGAATTAGAAGTGCAGCTAAGCTGATGCCACCATTGCTTCCAGTGTTAAATTACGTATGCTTTTTCACTGTTTGGGGCTAAAATATCCTCGAGTCCTGTGCATAACAGTTAATTCTGACTGCTGCAATGCTCACTAATACTAATGAGAGTGAGTCTGATGTATGACAGAACGCTTTTCTGCCAAGAAGCCACTCATACCTCCTGCAGCTGCTGTTTTTGCTGTTCAGCCTGGAAGGAATTTTATAGACCTGTTCTTCCTATTCCCCAGAAAAAAAACCCAACAGTGCTTCAGGAGAGAGAAGAGGCTGAAATCCATTGCAAGTGAAAATGTTGACATATATACAGGATCCTTTAAATAGCTTCTTGAGGTGAAGATATACTAAGACATGAATATATGTAATTTCTCTCTCTGACACCTCCTATGCCCCATCTTCCAGATGTACTTAACATATTAGTTAAGTGCACTTACTTGGTAGCTTGCTAACGTTATAGATCATCTATGAAAATTTCTTACTAAGTTTGTACTCCATTTAAGCAAATTGCAAACTGTCCTGTAGTCAGCTAGCAAAGCTTCTCAGATAGATGAAGCAATTTAATAATTCTAGTACGGAGAAGGTAGAGTGAAATTTCTCCTGTCCTAAGGTAAAGGTAAAAGTTTATTCCCAGATAATATTGCTTTGTTGATTGCATATGAAAATAATGTGCTTGTATTTTTTCTGAAGTTGTGGGATAAGGTGACCACAGTAAGGAATCCAGTGTCAGTCTACTCCTTATATTTGCAGAGATAAAGAAAAAGTAACACTGAAAAAGGCAGCAATCTGATTAGTTAAAAGTGATTATAATTTGTTTTGCTGTAGGTCAACAGTTGTCTAGAGGATACGATCAAAACCTGTTCTACTTTGCTTTCTTTGGTCTTGTGCATAAATGGTTTTATTTTTACTACTTGGCCCTTTTTCCAGGGATTCTTGGGAATTTAGCTCAAATGAATTGGAATGTTTTTTTCCCAGCTGAAGAGTGAATTGTTCTAGGTGTAAAAATTACACTTGCTTTATTAATCTCTTTACATGACAGTGTAGAGCCTAAAGGCATCAAATCAAGACTCAAGTAATCCTGTTTAGAACTTGGCTGTTTGATGAAGCTGCAGCCTTTGTTGTAGAAGTGTCTAATTTTATGCACCAAGCAAGTGAGATATTTCAGGAGGTTTCCAGAATGATTTCTTTAGGCAACAAATTAATGGCAAGAGTCATGAGAGTCAGCAGCAAGGAATGAAGGCAATCGGTGCAAATATTGAGCAATCTGAAAGGAGCTAATAACAAGGTACAGCTCAGAAAATAATACATAAAGGGTGCAAATATTTTCTATGTAAGTCATACACAAAGATGTAATTCTCTAATCTTAAGAAACTGATTTGTTAGTGGAGGGGGAAAAGAAATTGTGACGTTCAGATTACAGGTTTCCTGAGTTGTGGTGAGATCAATTTTTCAGAATTTTATTCTCGGGTCTCATGTGTGGCAACCTTTGAGCATGCGCAAAATCTTCCTTAATTGCTTCTGACTTGGTCTTTGGTTTATATCTTATAAGCTGATCTATTAGGTGGTAACTGATGAGAAGAGGAAGAAAGGGTTATTTTAATTTAAATTAATCTCTTTGTGACAGCAGGGTTTGGCTGAGTGGATCTATTTATTACTAGGACCAACAGGTCAGGTGGCTAAGAGTCTTTCAGTACAGTTTTATTTAAAACATACTTTAAAATACACACAGCCTGAAATCCTGACTTCATGATTGATGTATACCTGGGGGCTTGGATGTTTGGTGAGTTGACCTCACTACCCGATCTGGAGAGCTCAACTTGAGACAAGGTTCAGCTTACAAGGTGTTTTAAAATTAGCCTGGACCCACATTGTGGCTACACTGAGATTTGTGAAGGAAATTGACAAATGAAGAGCCCAGGGATAAGTATTGACTTCTTGTTTCAAGAAGGAGTATCTGTGTTCTCTAGCCTGAAAGCCCTCGACAATATCTTGTGAAGTTATCTGTTTCACGGATCATTACATTAGAGAGGCTCCTTACGCCTTAATTTCATGTTTACATTACTGTGCTGATGAATTATTGTATATGACAATGCCCTTTGTAAGGAAACATTAGCACGAAATGATTTTTTTTTAGATTGCAGGCCCATAGGTGGAGATGCTTCTGTAATTGCATGCGACACACATCCTGCTCCCGTAAATTCCAATTAGCAGAAGCAAGGAGGAGCAGTAGTTTGATGGCCAGAAGGCACATGGTCAGCACCACGCAGGGGTACCACAGGTGGCTGACACTGGGATTGGAGGCAGCCTCGTGCTGTTAGGGTAACACAGGGCCTGTGCTCTGCTGAGGGAGCCTATTTATAACCTGCTGCAGGAGCTCTCCTTCAGCAGAGTCTGTGGATTCTCTGGTGCAGAAAGATGGGAGCAATGGTGCGACAGTGCAGGGAACGTGCCCCTGTCAGGACAAGAATTTTTCTTTGTTTTATGAGCATCATTTATGACTGTGACCTTCAATGCAGAGAAAAGTATCTATTTTATGGTAGTGGTGAATGCATCTAGGAAGCAGTAAGAGGCCAATCAAGGTCTCAGCAGATGTTTCCACTGTGGTAGAATAGAAGGGTTGCTACTAGCAGAATCACTGATTTTTATGTGATCCCTGCTCAGCTGCTGATAAAGAAGGGGAGATGGGGCAGACATGGGAAAATTTCAGCCAGATGATGAAGAAAAATGGTAGTGCTCCAGTGCTGTAAAGCAGACATATCTGTAAAAGGAAAGGAGGTAGGTCCAACCTCCTTCTGCAAAGGAAGGGATCAATGCTCCAAAGGAAGATGTTTTCCAACTATTTGTGTTTTCTTTTTTTTGCAAATGTTGCAGTGCTCTAGCACTAGCTAAAATTGAAATAGGTGTTCGTAGGAAATGCCATTGAATGTTTTATTTATTTATTTATTTATTTTTAACATGAACCAGAACAGCTACAGCTAGGTCTAATTCTGGGGAAATGTGCCTGTCAGCAGACTTGAGTTGGGCCTTACCACTGGTTCCTGGTCCTGGACTCTAGGACTAAAATGTCCCTTTCAGAGGGCTTTAGACAGGACTTCTATATCCAGAAATTTTCTGGAGAGACCTAGAATAAAGACAGTATTTGGAATCTTGCCAGATTCAGCTGGCTTAGAAATGTGTGGGATGCAACTGTTGGGTCCAATTACTGCAGATTGATGGTTCCCTATGAAAGGGACTCAGCCACGGTAAGATAAATAGTAATTTCACTTTCCTTTACATTTTCCCAAAATCTTTAATGGGAAAAATTATACATATATAAATATATATGTATGCAAATATTTCCTGAATCAATAAAGAGCTGAGGCCATAAATAAAAAAGACAGTATGTTCTTGCATTTATTTTTCCATAGGCAAAAAGATGTTTCCTCGCCTCTGATATTTTCCTGCATTTCTCAGCTTTTAACAATTTCAGAATGGAATGAGAAGGGAATCCTAAAGTGATGTTAGAGATGATCAGTTCAGACTTCTCACCATTTGCCTGTCATCCATCTGTCCTCGTCCCCAGAGCGTGCTGTTTCTTATTGATGGAAATGGGTATGTTTCCTGCAAGCACTTCAATTAAGACAACATGTTTTGTTTTTATTTGCATTTTTCTCTTTGAGAAGTCAGCACTTTAATTTAATTTTTAGCACGTACTTGGAGTTAGCATTAAAGGAAGATTCTTTTAGTTGATATGTTTGTGAAGTATATTTTTTAAAACGATGTTTACCATTTTTTAAATAGATGTCTACCATTTTCTAAAGTTTCTTTTTTTTTTCTTTTTAAACTTATTCACTGGCATCTTTGAAATAAAGTGCCCTGTGCTCCTTCAGTGATCTGCAGTTAATGTTGTTGAGTCCTAAAGGAGAACTGTGCATTTTGCATTCATTTCTTTGGGAAAACGGAGAGGTTTCTACCTTCATGAAAGGCCTATTTATTCTCCTAGACAGCTCAAAATCTCTGCTAAAGTGGATCTTCTGTTTAAAGACTTAGAGCCCTGAAGTTGGTGTCTCTGCTCAAAGGAGCAGTATCTCTGTCCTTTCTAGCCTTTCCCGACTGTAGTACATTTTACCAGCGAGTGAGTTCTCTCTGCTAAACATGGTCGTAAGTAATAATATTTTGTATTTTTAATTGGTAGCTGTTGGCAAACAGATTCCATTGTCTGTTCTTAACTTCTCGGCTATTGTCAAGCTAGCTTGGATTCTGCTGTTTTTACTGCCTTGTAGAATGACTTGGTTTTATAAGCTTTGTAGAGAAAAAAATTATGCTGTAAAATATATGTCGAAGAAGCAGTTGGAAGGAAAAAAGAAGACATTCAATTTTCTAAGCAAGCACATGTTTTGGGTTTTTAACAGTGTGATTCTGTCAAACTTCTTGGAGCAGGAGACCTTTAAGTGTACTTAGTACAACTCCACACGTATCACTTAGACAGGCAATGTGTGAATTCTTATTCATAACTGGAGTGTCTGCCATTAGACACTAATTTGTATTATAACATCAATAGTAGATCAAATTGGTTCCTGGGCTCCTGTTGTATTTTCAAGGCTTGTTTTTGTCTTTGTTTTTGTGTAGTACTGATGACACATCCATTTAGGAAAAAGGAATTTTATTAAAACCCCCTTAGCAGGAAGGAATTTTGGCACCTACATCAATGCTGATAGTAGAGAGCATCTGCACTGTTTGCTGTAATCATGCAGAGAAAGAGTTGACTTCGTTTCTACAGCAGTTATGACTATAATTTCCCTCGATTGCAGTCTACTTTCATTTAATTTGTGCTCAAGGGCCCTTCACATAGAATGATTTCTGCTGGGTGAAAGATCTTGCTGCAGCTGAGAGGTCACAATATAATACACTCTATTGATTGTAATGAATACTTGGTATTTGCTGTATGCAGGATGCATGGAGGAATCCATTTTTAATCCAGAAATAAAAGTAAAATATAGATTGATTGTATCTACAGCTTGCAGTTGAATTCATGGAGGTTTGGTTTCAGTTTTGAGTGGTCTGTCACCAGCTTGACTATACAAACTTTTTGGTTTTTAAGTTTACCTTTGTATGACAGCCGTTTTGTGGTGTTATTGTTGCCTGAGGTACATGTAACCAAAGGCCTGCAGAGAAAATGGTTGTGTGACCATTACTCCTTTCCCAAATTCTGGAAAAGAGATAATTTAAAGCAATTTCAGAAACAGGATTATAGTTCTCATAAAAGAAAAAGTGTTTGCTAATTCTAACATGAACACAATCTTTCCTAGCAGGCAATGAATAAAAAGAAAACAGTTCTCTTTGGGAAAGAAATCAGAGTCTACAGGTGCCTTCCCAAAAGACAGAGGAGGATGAGGACAAGACAATTCATTCCTCTCCCTTCTTCCTTTGTTCCCAGGACTTATTGGACCATCTGTATGTTTCCTGTCTGCACAGGTCACAAATTGTTCCCAGGTAAAAAAATCACAGCTTCTGCTTTAAATTCCCTTCTCTATGCATTTGTGAAGGAAGGAAAAGACACATTTGTGAGTGTCAGGGCAGGCTGCAGGTGGTCAAACGCATTCTTAGTGATGAAGTGTTCCTTACATTGAGCAATACAGCTGGAGACAAGACTTCCAGTTTTGTTTGCAGATCCTGGCAGCACTTGGTGAAAGAGAAACAACTGTGCTGTGAGATCTAGAGAACAGGCACTTGCATGTATAAGCTTCCTGGCCATTGTACTGCATCATACTGCTTGACATGACTAATGTGACCATCTCATGAAACAGTTTTTTTTTTTCCCCTGTTTGAATTCAGTCTCCCTGCATAAAACCTGTTTGTATGTTTGGGATTTAATATGCTAGATAAAACACAATTGTGTATATTTTTTTATTAAAATCCAATAAAGTCCTACTTAAAAAGGAGAAGGACTGCAATGAAACTTCAAAACCTGTATCTAGCCACCCTGGGACAAATCTATAATAATATAAATTATGCCAAATTGTTGACTTCAGAGTCATGGTACATCTGCACGCTATGGTGGAATTTGTCTCAGAGGATTTACCATACCAAATTAGGCTTGGTATCAATCTGCTCTACGAACTTGTCTCTGAATGTGGCCAGCACCAGATGTTTCAGAGGAAAGGTGGAGGAAACCACCTGCTTCATCTAGAAATGGAGCTAATATGTTCTTTGCATTAGGTGCCTTTCTGAGTAGTGGTTAGATACAGATTTAAGTGTGAAAGCGGAAAAGGTATTATTATTATCATCATCACAAAATTTATGGCAACTAGGTATTTTTGCTGGTTTCATACATGCAAGTTTGCTTGTAGTTTTAAACAAAACTCTTTAATTTGAAGCTGTTTTGGTATCAATAAGTCGGGTATCTGTGGCAAGAAGATAAACCTGTATCTCCAGAGAAACCAAATTTGTGACATCAGCCCCCCAACAATCAGCAGTAAGAGAGGAAGTGACTAATTTTGGAGCTCTTTTTAATGGGATCTCCTATGTAGGAAGAAGTTCTGCATTTATTAATTTAATGTTTTACAATAGCTGTAATACATAATGAAATCCTTTCTAGACTTTCTGAACCTTCTGCAGCAGTCCTGCTTATTTTCATACTCATCAGAATTAATATGAACTCAGTTAGACTATTGAGTTTCAAAGTGCATTTCCTGTGGGTTATGGTTTAGGTCAAGATGGATGGAACTCAGGTATCAAATACTATGCAATAATTAGAAATGTATGAAGAAATTTGGATATTTATTGTCTCTGTGAAAGAGTGATTCTTAATGCATAGAAAATAACAAAAAGCTACAGAAATTGCATTGTCTTTACTTCCAGTTTAGCTGCTTACCTGAGCAGGAGTTGTCAATTGTAGGAGTAGGGAATTAAGTGTGCTGGTGTGGGCTGCACGATCTCAGAGCTCAAGGTCGGGCTGTCCCAGAGGAACAGTTGTGCTGCAGCCTCTTTGGACTGAGATGAATGATGTTACGAGGTGGAGAGCATTTTCCGGATTGTTTGAAGTTTGTGGCTGAAGGACTGTTGTGAGCTTTTGCTCTTTCAGTGTTTTAGTAAGTTGCTGGGTAAATGCTCTTGGCTAAATTAGTTCTGCTATTTCTGTCAGTTATAATTCTTTTTTCATTACAACCGTCTAGCTGTGCTTTACCTTACAAAGTTACATCCCTAAAAACTACATAGCAGCACACAGAATGTCAAGCTGTGGTCTTCCAACATCAACCTATTTACACAAGTAATATCAGCTCAATAACCCAAGACACCTAATATTTTTCTTTTACAGAGTGGAGAAAGAAAATGCATCTTAGAATTTGAATAAGTAAAAATAACCACCATGTATGAGGTGTACAGTCTTTAAATTTGAAAAAAAAAAGAGAAGGAAAAACAAGCCAGAGAATATCAGGTAGAGTGGCAGATTCTTTTCCTCTCTTTCCCTGTACATTGGAAGCAAACTGGTAACAGCAAAAACCACATAGCCCATTGGAGTTTCTCTTATGTCACTAAAGGCAGGCTGGCTGCTAGGACTGCCTGGATTTCATGGTTGATGTGACCTTGTGTGTTGATGTGACACATCAGTGTGTTGCCACAAGTGCTAAGGAATCATAGCTCATCAGACTCAAGAGATGGTGCTACCTCAGGATTTTCAGCCTGATCTGAAACCATTGGAAACACTTGTGTTGGCTCTGGTGGCTTTAGACCAGGTTATAACAACATGAGGAGCTTTCTTATCTTGTATTATCTTAATGATTTTTGAAGAGAGAATTAGCAGTATTAGCTAGGAAGGACCTAGCTCCCCTGTCCATCCCGTGATTTGTGCATTGCAACTCTGAGTTCATAAATTGGTACGTATGCCAGTCATCAATGATGACAGAAAAAAACCCTCTCACTAATACCTGTTTTTAACTTGGTTTTAGTTCTTAATGATTTCTAAGGTGGTTAAACTGAGAGATGTACAACAAAATTCCTCTGAAACTTCAAGAACAGATAATAATATTTATATTTGGCTTAAAAAAAAGGAAAAAAATCATTGTGCTGATGCTTTTCCCCCTTAATGTTTATGCTGCCATCTCTTTAGTTTCTTTTTGACTGTTGGGTATATTTCTAATCAACTTATATAAAACTAAGAACAGAAAGTCTGGTCCTCCTTTTAAGAGGCTTTTTTCATGCTTCTTTTTTTTACATTGGGAAAATGAAGTCTGTTTTTCAGTTGTTATATTGTAAGATAAGGTTTGGGTCAAACTTAATGATGACTTTGTGGTCATGCAGGAATCCCATCCTAACTTACATCTAGTCTGATTTTTTTGAAACTCACGCCTCCTGTTGTTTTTGATTCTGATAATTAGAAAACCCTTCCCTACAGATGTCAGAGAATGCCTCCTGTTTTTCTCTCACATTTCTCCTTAAAACTGTCTATTTTAAAACAATATCCCCTAAGAACTCTGCCAATATACTGGCTACAGAGGTAATGAGCTAATGTACAGAAAAATAAATGTTTGTGGCTCTCATTGTATGGTCAGCAAATGTTCTTGTCTCAGATTATAAGCAAGGATGCAACTGGTAGGCAAAGATGAGATGGAGTAGAGACATGATGTTACTGATGTATAATGAAGATAGAATATGAATTGCTTCAAAGTTAAACATCTCTGAGATGTGGAAGAGACGTGTTGAGTTTTGACTTATTGGAGATTTGTCACATGTCAAGTTCTTCAGTGTAACAGTCCTCTAGAAGCAGAGGAAGTTAAGATGAACTGTTACATTGGTGAAGATTGAAAGTTTTACTTCTTTCACACTCATATTGTAGTTTGCATGAAAAACCCAGTCAAAGTTCAATAGGCCTGAATTACCTATCAAACCGTAGTCATCCGTCACAGAACTGAATAATCTTACTCATATTCTGCTAGAACAGAAAATCAGTCCTTGAAAGTGACAAAGGCCTACACTACCTAAGTCTTTGAAGGACAAAACCTCTTCCAACTCACAACTAATGAAAAGCAGAGCTGAGCTCTATTTGTGGGCTAGTTGGTCTTCCATTGCTATGATCTGTGGTCTAAGCTGTTCACACAAACACTTAAGGGTAGCAGACCTGCCAGGCAGCAGGTGGCCTGGTGCAAGATGATTGAGTCCCAGTAAAAAGTCAAATCTTTTCATGCCTGCAATATCTGATGCATTAACCTACACATCATGAGACAAATCTTTCTTATCTCATACAATAGAGCTGAAACTCAGACAATAAATACAGCTTTGAATTTCCCCATCTCCCTTATACAAAGTAAGCTTCATTTTTACACAGAAATGAGGAAAGTCATTTGCTGCTGGCTTGGGTACAATGCTCTTGTTATCAGACTAGAGTCATAGCTGCAATAGCAGAGGGTAGCAGAAATGCATGGAAATATTATTAACTTCCAAATTAAGCACAGTATTTGTGAGTTGCAGTTGGGAGCAGAGGATTTTTAATTAGAAATCTTGACAAGGCTTAAATGAATTGTTTTTGTCCCAGTAAAAAGTGTGGCCTTGATAAATTTCTGCTATTGAAAAGCAAGTTAATTTCCCCTGTTCAATTCTTCTTTTAGTGGCTGTTATACATCATAGGAACTAATTTATGGGGAGAAGCACTGAGCGGGAATTGATGATTATTTTAAGAACAGATCAGCACAAAACTACTCACATGAGTAAAGGAGGCTGGGATTTGGTTCCCCGTTCATACTCTACGAATGCTGTTACCAGATGCTTCAGCAGCTGGAATCACTTCCCCCCATCTTTATGGCACATAAGAATGTAGTGTAACCCCAGGGTTTGTGCTTCATTCTAATACTGCTGGCTCATGGGAGTGCTGGCATCAGTTTTGTGCTCTGACATATCACATTAAAAAAAAAAAAAAGTCAGCACTGTTTTACCAGTTTTAAACAGGTTAACTCTTAAACCTATGGAGAGATGCTGTGTTCTGCTTGCAGTAGGAAGCAAATACTATTAGAAGCTCATGCCACAACTGCTTATCACCACCCTTTGTGGTATGAGATGCTATCACTCATTCAGGGCTGCCAGCAATGCCTAACCCTCTTCTATCGAAATGAATCCAGTCAATCTACATTTGCAGTGTAAACTGTTTATATTCAGGTGAGTACTGTGGCCAAAGCAGGTTAGGGAATGCATAAACAAGTAGATATGGGGTACCCTGCACAAGCAAGGCACAGTCTGCTTGTTTCTTTCTTCCTATTGTATTCTGTTATCATGACCACATTACTATCCTTTCCTAACAAAAGCTGACACTTTTCCACCCAGTTTTCCCACCTCAGTAAAGCAACTTCGGGAAAAGAATTCCTGGTGGAAGTCTACGAGGCATCCACTTTTTTTCCTGCAAAAAGGCCTTCTGGACTGATACCTGTTAAAGCCACACGGCTGCATGGTCAGAAGGAAATGTTCAGTGATCTTTGTTAGCACTATCACAGTCACAGACCATGGCAGTTTTTCTCCAATGTGTTTGGTTGCGATTATAAAATGGCACTGCCACAGGAAAGACAGAGGGATCAGGAATTCTGCTATTTTTCAATGGAACACCTGCCCCATTCATGACGGTCTCTCCGAACTATGGAGAAGTGCTGAGGGAAAGCGCAGAACAGATACCTGGAGAAGAATAGATCATTTCTGTAAAGGATGGAGTTTTTTTTCTCATGCTGTACATGTTGAAGGCTTTGTCAACAGTCCCTGGGCAGGTGTAATTCTGATGGCTGGCTCCAAAAGGGCAGCCCAGGCTGCTACGATTATGCAGACGTTGCAGATTCAGCCTCTGTGAAAGTCTGTGGTCTTCTGAACACACAAAATTCCCAGAGCAGTCAGTGATTTCAAGAGCAGCATTTGGCCTCATGCTGTCAGCTTCAGTAATTATGCAATTCAATTAAATTCAAGTGGGAAAGTCACTCAGGCAATTTTGAAAAGTCATACCTTTAATGAAGAAGAAGGAGGAAACAAACATATTTTTATATATATACGTATAAATATATAGTGTACATACATTTTGTAGTATATGTCGAAAGTTACGCTACTAAGAATAATTCCATTTTCCCTAGGCTGTTAGACTACGCTCATCCCTGTGGCACGTGAGAGCCTTCCATTTGTGCATTAAGCCATACATCTTACACATCTCTTACATACTGATTCTCAGATTCTTCTTCTAGGAGACAAATCTTCTCCAATTAGGTCTGTTATTTTGATGGTCCTAAGGGATTTTATTTATTTGTTTTCTTTTTCAGTTTACATGCTCCTACGTAAATATGTAGATAAGGGAAGATCAAAGGATTTTGCCTTGCACTTGAAACAGAAGGTACAAAGGTCTGCCAAAGGCTCATTAATCCACAACTGATCCTGAGGTTTCCAACTTACCCTCTGTTGCTTTGTCGTATGAAGCCTTACACAGGGCACTTGGAGTGCAGAAGGAGTATGCTCTGGATGCCAGCCAAATGAAAGAAGACAGCTGAGGGGTAAGTGCTAATGCTGCTGAGGGCTGTGGGATCTGAAAATAGAAGGAAAATAATTGCTGCTGATGTGAATTTTCCAGCATATATGTGAGAATATGGGGATAGAGCCAAATAGCTTCAGAAAGGGTTTTCACTAACACCTGCCTGAAACTCAGCCTCTGTCAGGCACAGAGGGTCTGTCTTTGTTTAGATCAACCATTCGAGCACTTTAATGCAGCATCTACTGCCAGGTCTCCTCCATAACCCTGCTGAGTTTGGGACTTTCTCCCTCTCTCTGTGTTATTTTTTGGCTCCTTCATAGCAAAATTATTCTAACTTTCATCTCTAACTCATCAGAATTCCGATGCTGGTTCCTCAGTGTTTTCCATAATGCCCAGCCCAGGGTAAGATGAGGACCTGCACAATTATTAGACCTCCTTCTCTCCTGTGCTGTTTTAAAAGTAACACTTCCTTTTGACATTACCTAAGATGTGTCCTAGGCAAATACCCTGTCCTACCTTTATTTAGATGTACTTCACAAAGTTTTGTGCTGCAGTGACAGCTTTTAAAGGCAAATTATTTATTCTCTCAGGTGTCAGAGAAATCTGGGGTCTCTGCTTAGTGCTAGGCAGTTACACAGTACATGATTGCTGTGATGTTGAGTAGGATAATCAGCTTTTAGGAGTGTGTGACCACCAGTGGAGTGCATGGACTTGCATGCCAGCTTTTAAAAAGAGTGAGTTAGCAGCTGATCAGCTTGACTCTGGTGCCCTACAGGGCAGGTAGGTAATCTGACAGACTGGACACGGTGTGACACACCATAGGGCGGGACAGCAACGGGAAGACTGAGGAAGTCTGAAAAATGACGTCTGACATATACAGATACAACCATATGAACTCTTCCTTCCCCTGCTTCAACTCATCATGATGCCCTTTTGGAAGAGTTTCTCCAACTGGCAGAAGCTTGCTAGTTCATTTGGGAGAACTCCATCATGGAGCTGCAGGGATTTTGAACTGAAAACAGCAGAACAATCCACATATTTGCTGTTTTCCCTCCCAGCTGATGTAGACTAGCCCTTAGCAAGAATGACTGGGTGAACAACTGAGTTGTGCTGGTTTGATCTAGTTCCCTGATCTTAAATGCCAACTAGCTTGAATTGAAAACCTTTGTCACATATGTGGTAAAAGGGAGGTTTGGTTTATATACAGAAAATGGAGATTTTTGAGCTGCAGCTTGATTTAATTGTGGTATAAAGACAAATTCTTTCTTCCACTGTGTACTGCCTGAAAGACTCTTACACAGAAGACCATCTTTTACCACTGTGATCTCTGTTGTGGTAGAAGGAGCTTTAGCTGCAAGGGAGTAAGAGCCCCATGCCACCTCTCATTACACAGGTTCTGGACCTGGCTTCTAAATAGAGAAAAAGTTCAAGGTTTTATCAGCAGCATTTTTCTTGGCATGTTTTGTCAGCTGGGAGTTATTTCTATTGCTGCTCTCAGCTGGTGAGAACTGATTTATGAAAGAAGTATAGCTAGATTTAGGTAGTACTAGACTCAAACAAGTATACACTGACTTTCAGAAAGTTTATGATACAAGCTTGGTGCTACAGTAACTTGGTAAATGGAGATTTGGTTCACATCTAATTCACATCTTCTCAGTAATTTTACTTTACTCATTCTTGCCTATCCTTAGTAAGTCAGTATCTTATATGTATGTATAAAACAGGTAGATGCTGTGTCAGACATGAAACACTTGCCTTCCCCCAGAACTGTTATAATGAGATATATTTGCCCTCAATGTAACATCTGATGATCTTGAAATATCCTAACCATGTAATTTCACACAATTTAGTCAAGATGGCATAGTTTATTTTTGAACATAATTTATTCTCAAGCGTTCAGTTATTAAAATCTACTAGAGAATGCATTTAGATCTGTTTTAGCACTTATTTCTCTTCCACACTCCACAAAAGATTTAAAACATTCAAGTATCTCATTTCAACTCCATTATACTTGTGCTGCTTGCTTGACAGAAAATGCGCTTTTCATAAACACGTTTTTCTTGTATCAACACTTAGAATTGACTGGGAATCAACAGAACAGAACTGGCTGCCAAGGCCTCATGTGAGCCACAACTCCTGAGAGCTTGTGCTTTGAATGTGTATCAGCTCTCCTTCAGATTCAGCGGGGTCAGTAGAGTCCCCGAAGTAGTAACACAGCGCCATATACTTTCTTTTACCTCTTCTAAGTGTGTAGGAATGCCAATCAAATGACATCTCCTGAAGGATGTGGCAGTCAGAGGATACGTGTCCAATTAGGCTCCCAGGCACTCACCAGCTGCAGTTTGCTGCAGTGTTTTCCTTGCTGTGAGGGAGAAGAAACATGGTTTGCTGTCAACTGCAGCCTAAAGGATGTCCTTGGGACATCCCTCAAAATGTTTCTATTATTGTCAGTTTGGTTGTTACCTGCATAAAGTCTTTTAGGTGTCTGGGATTGTGATCTCCCTTTCTTATGCTTGGACTAGATGACCTGAGATGGTCTTTTCCAAGCCTGATAATTCAGTGATTCTAATTGATTGAAATAGGGTCTCTGTGTGCTTCTGGAAGTCTGTGTTCCTACAAAAATACAATGTTTGAACAGTTAACAGGAGAGCTCAAAAAATAGATTTTTTTTTCTTTTTTCTTTTTTCTTTTTTCTTTTTTCTTTTTTTATTTTCTTGAGCGCTGAATAGATAGAGAAAAAAATGAAAAAGGAAAAAAGTGTTCTACTCTACTGACTTGAAACATATATGGGCATAATTTTCATGAGCTTACTAATGTGACTGTCACGTCTTTTAAACAAAAATCATCATTTGCATTTTCCATTTAAGAACTTTATATTCTTTATAAACTTACTTGAATCCCGTAAAGAGAGCTGACAGTTCCTAAAGAGAAAAAAGACCACATTATTATTATTATGTCACTTCTAGAAATGCTAATGGCAGGATATGAAGGACAGCATAATTATAGTGTTGCTCTAGTGATTCTTCAGCAAAGGTTTTCTCAGTACTTTAATTATAAACTACATATTTCAGCAGTTTAACTTCCTAAATTCTCAGTCAAACACCCTTTGGGTTTGATTCACACTTTGTGGTGTTTGTTGGTGTAAAAAAGCCTCGTCTGCTCAAAGGCGAAGTTCCATGCAGTTGGGAGGAGCCACATCCGTGGAGGACAGCTGGGCTGAAGAGAAGGGGCAAGGAAAGAACTGTCTTTTTCTGCACAAGAACTAAACTGCCGTTGAGAAGTAGGTGCACTGAAGTAAACAAGAGTGATAAAACTCTTGGAAGAGAAGCCAGGGAGAGAGTTAGGCATATATCAAGCAAATTTGATAGGCCAAGCTGAAAATCTGCAGAATATGTAAATGAAATCAGATGAGGTCAAAGCACAGCAAGAATAAGAGTTTTCTGCAACTCTCTAGACAGCTTCATAGAGACCTGCTACCTCAGCATATCTGAACATAGGGAAGGAAACTTAGCAGAGGGAAAGAACAAAACCTTCAAAATAACATCTTCTTAAGATGCTTGTCCAGCAGGCAGAATTCTCCATATGCTAGAAAATTATTTTTTTAGTTATTGAATCCGCTTGCAAAGCTTTGGTCAAGGAAATTTACTTTTCAGGCAATATATACTGAAATTCCATTGGGATTTATATGCAATATTTTTAGATTCATGCCTATGAATTTATGAATAAGAGCTGACTTACTATGTGACCAAATACTTTCCTGAAGCAGGGCCAAGAGAAGAGACAGATAGTTCTGTTAAGCTCAGAAAAGAAATCTAAAAGCAGATAATATCATTTGAACAACACTGCAAACTTCTCAAAATTGGAAAGCACAAATCCAATGATTAGCAAGATACCTTTGTTCAGAGAACAGCAATTTGAGAAGCCTGATCTATAAAGCCTCAAAGACCTCATTAGGAGCTTGTAATCCTTACTTTGTTTATGTACTGTTATAAGGGTACACCGACAGCTTTGCCTCAAGAGCTGCTTGTCCTTGGTGGGGAAGAATATGAAGGTCAGAGTTTGAACTTCTGTGATGAGACAGTGTGTTGTGATTGATTTCTGTAACGATGACATGGGAGCTGGGGAGGGGGATTGAGGGAGGGAGCAAACACATGCAGTTCTGGAATAGTTTGCAGCAGTTTTTAAATAAGAATGGGTAATACCTTGATTTCCTCTTGTTACTGTCTGTCGCCAAGCCCTCCCTTGCTCACCCATCTTTCTACTTCAAGCAAAGGATTTTTGGAAGTGGGAGGTCTCAGAACAGTTCAAATATTTCATTTCCTATAAAAATATTATTTTTGCTCCTTGACAAGGAGGTAAAGCTGGCTTCGTTCTGAGAAACCACAAAATTCATGGGAAAGCTGAATATATATCAGCTTTGGTAACATTCATTTTCTGAGGACTGTGCTACAGCTGGTTTTTGCTTTCTTGGTGTTCTCCCCCTTCATTCTCCTGCTGTGAGATGCAGTGCTCTGCTGTGGAAACAGGAGTGCATTTATGTGCCTGTGTGTGGGGAAGTAGCCAGCATTCAAAAAATCTTAACGGAGAGTTATGAGGAAAATGATATTGTTTGTTAAATTCCCAGATGGAAAATCAGATACTCTGACATGGTGAGGAGAGAGGGTATCAGCAAAAAATTGTGATTCAGGCAAGAAGAAAGCCTCATGATTTAATTTAAGATGAATTAGTGTTCTCTTTCACTAAAAACAAAAAAGGTTTTTTGCATCGTGTGTGTCCCACCTGCCGACACCCTTCCTGAAGAGGAGTCCTGCATTCTCCGTTTTTGTTTACTTGCTACTGGTATGGGAAGTAGGTGGCTTAGGGAGGGGCAGTACCTACCTAGTGAATCTATAATAATACTGATATTAGAAGAAATATGCTGCCACAAATTGTTGCAATGCAGTTGATTTCAGTCTAGGAATTAGTATGCTTGGGGAGAAATACTGGGGAGCTGGGACTAGTCGAAAGAGAGATTCACAGGATGTCAGAAGCCTGCAGAACAGGGTTCAAAAGTGTTTGATCCCTCTGTCCTCTCCTTTCTTCCCCAGACCTCTAGGTCCTCCCAGGCTCACGAGGGTGGGCAGCACTGATGTTCATCCTGGCTGAGGCAAGGGGAGCATCCAGCTAACTGGGAGGCAGAGCCACCCCAGTTCCTCCAGCTGTTTGCTGCTGGGGCAGGGAAGCTGGTCTGCCACTACTACTCCAGGCTTACAGGGGCAGAAACACAGTTAGCACTGAATAGAGACACCATGGCGGTACCAGCAGCTATTAATTTTCTAATTATGTGGTGCTGCGTATTTTTGAATTGTGATACTGCTGTGTCTGCAAGTGCTGCTTGTCACTGAGGTCTTTGTGCTGTGACTCACTGTTGCCTCATGAAGCACAGGGGAGCTGAAAGGCAGTGTTAGCTGAAAATTTCTCATTTCCCACATTTTGTTTTCAGTAACATTGTCAATGTTTCTGAAAATCAAATTATTCTTCAGTTCAAAGCTTTTCCTTTTAAATGCTGCATATTGTGTTTCAAGTAAAAATGGTATTCACCAGCATGCAGGCCTTTAACTAACCGAGATGCTTCTGGAAATGCTGACCTACCACTTCCGTGTACTAATAAGAAATAATAATGTTTTCTTCGCAGGAATTCCAGTTGTTATGGGGAATGATGCTGCAGAAGGACTGCTTGGTTTGGAACATTTCTATTCCAGTGGTGCAATGGCAAGTAAATCAACAGGTTTCAACAATCTGTATTTGTTAGTCTAGCCCAGCAGTGACAGGTGGGTAAACTGCATTTCTCATTGACCTGTCTGTTCATGCTCTGCTCCCTCCTATAGACAATGGTGTTGCATCTCAAGTAAACAGCAAATTTAAAAATTGAAAAGCAAACAAGTCAGTGCCATCGCAGGTGGGAGGCATTCCTGGTCCAGACAGCTACAGGCAGTGGCTTTTTTTGGCTCCGTTTCTTTGTGAATTGAATCCAGGGTGCTTAACACGTATGGAGTTACCCACAAGATTACAGTATGTGGGCAGCAAATGACAACCTGCTGCTGTATTTTATTGCTGCTATATTTTATCACGGCTGTGTGCTCTGTGTTTTCTCCATGGTATTGACTTTTACCTAATCATAGCTATTAAATCATAATACTATCAGATAACAAGACCTTTTTAGAAGGCTGAATGGAGTGGCAATTTGGCATAATGCAGATGACTCTCCTAAAGTTGTTTCTTTTTCTCTTCTTCCTCCTCTGGGAAATGTCCATCATGAGTAGAAAACTTCCAAATACTGTTTGTTTGATGAATCCATAATTATTGCCCACTTGTTTCACCCTGCTGTGCTTCAAAGTGAGAGTAACTGAAATACTATCACAAAACAATTTAATTAGAATTTTAAAGAAAAAAAAAAGTAGAATATTTTAAAGCTTGTAAAGTATACAGATTGAGGAGGTTCTCTAATCTATCTTTGTATACTCTGATAAAGTTTCTTAAAGTTCAGAGCTGCAGTGGTATGAGGACACTAATGGAGCAGATTCTCTGTTATGACTAAGAGGAAAGGAGGCTGAGAATTCTTCTCCTCATGTGATGCAGGTGAAAGTGTTACAATACTAGCTGCAGTAAAGGACAAGACTAGAGATAAATGCAGTATTTGAGAGAGAAGGCAAGGCATTGTAAAAAAGACCTGAACCACCTAGTGATGCATTTGTTCAGCAGAGCTTTTAAAAAGTGCACTAATGGCCCATTTTATCTATCACCTCAAGTCAATGAAAAACGCCCGTTGACTTAAAGAGGCATTGGATCAAATGCTGAGCTTTTACAAATAATTATACTCAGTGTACTGAAGTTACCAGTATTTCTCTTCAGGCTGAGTGCTGCTCCCTCCATTATGTGCCCTGACTTCAAAAAATAAACAAGCATTTCCCTTTTCCTACCTGCATGAGCTGAAGCCATGGTGCTCCCACCACTACTCACAAACCAGCTGGCAGATGTTGAAGATGTTTTTTAGATTGAAGCAGTAGTCTGGACCCAGAAAACACTGCTGGGTGCGAAAACCACATGTGAAATATGTCTTTGTTGCATATCATCTTACTGGAGTGCGGGTGATGGCTTTGGAATCCTTTGGACTTCCGAAGGTGTGTTTTCACTTCTTGCCCTCAGGCTGTTGTGTTATTTGTCCCCAAAACTGCCGCAATCCACACTTCCCAAGGAATCTCTTTTAAGTACAGTCGCAAAAAGGGTGACCAGTGTTCAGTCCAGTGCACTACCCCCTAACCTAGCTTTTTTTGCTCAACTGTTTGAACCATTACTTGATTTTTTTCCTTAGTGGGAGGGCCACTGTTAGTTTTTTTTTCTATTGTTGCCCACTTTGATCTGTAAAAAACTGCGTAGTATTGAAACCCTCAGCAACATGTTTTATCATCAGAAACCTGTCCAAAAATCTGTAATAGCCAATGAAGAATAAATAAGATGGTGGCTGGGAACATAACTGGATTCCCTCTAACCTGCTGTGCTGCTAATACTACCACTAGTAATAATAGAAGTAGCAATAGAAAAATTCTAGTTCAATTTCTTGGCACCCTTTTGTCTCAGATAAAGGCATGATAATATCAAAAAGCATAAGCTGGTTCTGGAGGGCATGAATTAAGCCACTGGAATGTATCCTACAGCTAAGCATCCACTTTTGAAGTTAGTACAGGTGCCACCTTACCTCATGTAGACAATAAAAACTCACACTGAGGACTCAGTAAGATAGGAATAGCTTACTGAGGTAAAAAAGGAACTGTCTAGACTTTCAGTGTTAGGAGGTTTTTGTGTTATCTGTGATGATCTCCTAGCAAAGTATCAGTACCTGCACTGTACTGCCTTTTGGGAGCCTGAGTATTTTACAATATTTTATGTTTATATCAGCTCAGGACTGATAAGAACAGAAATTGAACTACTTATCCTCCATCTCTGTTTTGAATTTATCTCTTTCTTAGGAATATAATCCTTCTCTCATAAATAATACAGAGATGCAATTTAATAGGTGAATCAATTATAGAGTCATAAATTTGTAGAATAATTTAGGTTGTAAGGGATGTCTGGAGCTCACCTAACCCAACACCAAAGAGCTGCTTTTTCTGTCTCTTGGTAAGAAGTAGAGCCTCATGGGTCACTAGGAATGTCTTTTTGGTTTCTCTGTATACCTACATTTCAAACTGATTAGGAAAACATTTATAATTTAGAAAAATTTGTTAAGATCCTCCATACAAAAATCAAAAGATTATTGACTGTGCAAAATATTGGGGAAAGATTCACTGTACTTGCAAGGGGGAAAATAATATGTGAATATATTTTTTGCTGTTATTTTCAAGATGGAAAACTTGATGCACAAGGGGTTATTTATACTGACAGACTGGTACTTAAACAAATAAGCTGATCAGAGATCCCCAGCTTGGAGATGAGTTACTGCAAATAAGCAGAGAACTAAAAAGCATCTATGTGAATTATATAAATACAGAAAAATCTTTGTGAAGTGCTCTACAAAGGTATGTGATGAAAGAAGATAGCACAGTGTGTTCAGAGGTGAACCTTACAACAAATAGACTAAAATCACATTTTTTTAAACCAATTTGAACCCAAGGAACTCAAAGGTCTTTTTTCTCAAATTAAAGATTAATAAGGCTTGGCCATCTCTCAAGAGCTGATGTGGAATGTGACAGTCATTTGCTGGCAGTCTTACACAGGATCATGAGATGAGGTGGTGAATATCATCATGAAGTGCAAACCATGTCCTATTAGGACAGGCAAAATATTGTTGTGTGATTTGTAATTGGGCCAGCACGTCTGGTTTACTTCAGGTGGTATCGTGACAGGTGCTTTGCAAACATCCAGAGCTCCTGTTTTCTGTATCACTTGTGCTAGTTGCTTTGCAGCCACCCTTAGTGCTCTACCCATATTGCTCATTTCCTGGGTCAGGCAGAGGTGGGTTTCTTGCACAACTCCCTGAACCACAAGCAGGGTGCTTAGAAAGCCTTGCAATCAAAATAAAATAGTGTTTGCTACTTTTACCACCAAATACTGCTTTGCAAGGCTCTGATGCCTGGCTCCCCTGAGCCATCAGAGCTCTGTTGAGCCTGACACAGGTGGCCAAGAGTGGCAGGCAGCTCTGCGGAGCCTCTTGAAATGATGTGAAGTTGCCCTGACTGTTGGCAGCTTGGAAAAGAGCAGCCTGCTCTTCAAAATGCTGCATTCTGCAACAAGAGTTTGAAATAACTTTCTTTCTTCTCTGGTCCTTCCTACCTTTCAGGCAGATGTGTGCTGAGTTCTTAGGAGCAAGTACAATTTTTTAACCTATTTTACAAGAGCTTGCTTTGATGTTCCTTTCTATGCTCTGTTGCGTGAAATTAAAGCGAAGCACTACTATTACTTTACAAAAGAAGAAACGAATATGTTCACATCTGAAGATAAAGAAAGCTGGCCTTAACAGAGTAATTATCTACAGGTATGTTAGAAAGACAAAATTATTAACGTGTTTATAGGTGATTGTTGCAAGGGAGATGTCTGCATCTGCCTTCCCTGTTTTCTATGTTATGAGAGGAATTGAAAAAATAACTGTGCAAGTCCAGTGGCAGCTTCGGAGGGGGCCTTTGCCACCATCTATTGGTGAGCGAGGGGAAGAGGCAGAGTGATCTGACCCTGCTGATGTTCCCAGTGCAAGATTTGCTTCATTTTGAGGTTCTGGGGTAACAAACCTGGGTTTTCTTCATCTTTCTGTGTGAGAGAGTGCAACACAACTGTAGTTATGCCTCCTGAGTGAAGAGCTGTCATAGACAAATCTTAACAGCTGGCCTGTTGTCCCACACACCTCTCAATGGAGCAGAAGGGAGCTTGTAAGCCACAGAGAAGAATGCTTTCCTAGTGTCAAGTCTCTTGTTAATTAATTTTGTCCTGGTTCTGGCAGTGGAATAGGGCATATTTTCTTTGCTGGTTTCAAGAAAAATCACACTGGTGCTTGAGTAGAGCCCCATTGCTGCTGACAAAGCTTGGAAGAGTGCAAAGCTGGAGCAATTGTTGGCATTCCTGCACAGTCCACCGAGAGGGGCACCTGTGAAAGCACATCACTTACAAATAAAATGTTTGCAGAATCAACCTATGCCTCTAAAAAGACAGGCAAGAAGAAAAGTGAAGGGGGCCAGTGTCAGCAGCTGAATCAAAAGTAAATCTGTAAAGTTGTCTCTAGATGTGAAATAAGTCTATTTCATTGGATTCATCAACACTGCTTGCATATGCAAATCCCTCATGAATAAAGCTTTTGTAATGCAGGCTGCAAAATGAATTCAGGTACAGTCAGTGATAGCAGTGGATGAGCACAGAGACAGTTTAAAGAGATTGCTTAGTTTTCAAATCAACAAATTGCTGGGGTTCTACTTAATCCATCAAAAAAAGGAAAAGAGAACAATCTGACAGCCAGGCAGGAAGATAGAATGGTAAAGGACATAATGTTCCAGCTATTTTAGGATCCATTTACACTATGAAACTGATGGCATTAGAGAACAGTTGTTGAACACATTTGGGGAACAGCTGTGTTATTGCTAAAGTGTAAAGACAAAAGTGTGTGTAGACCTGTCGGGGTGCTCAAGAATAGTCTGGTGGTGTTGGGGAGAGGCTTCTCCTCATTGTTAAACCATGTTCTTACTTGTTTTAGCTATGAGTAAAGAAGGACTGTCAGAGTCAAAAATGACTTCATGAACACTCTTTATTTCCATGAAAATGGCAATAATTATATATGATAACTTTGATAGCTGTCTCAATAATTCTTAAATAAGATTAAATAACTTGGATCAAAAGTGTGCCTTCAGCATTCATTCACAGATACTCTCATCATCGTTTAAGTATCTCTGTTCCTTGAATAAGATGCTTACTTTCCCTCTTTTTTTTTTCTTTTCTCTCAGTGGGGCTGCTATTTTGCTTGTGCTTCATGATGGATGCACCACAGAGAAATAAATTGAGAATAAAGAAATGTGTCTCATCTCAAGATGATATGAAAAAGACTTCTGAAGTTATCTTAAGGTAACTTTTGTTCTAGAAAAGATTTTATTCACTGTTTCACTCACTTATCAGAGCCTTCCTGCCAATTCTGACCTGCATGATGTGTTTGAAGTCTGCATGTGTTTGTTATTTTTGGATGAATAACTGAAGCAGAAGAACGAATTGCTTTGCAGGAATTTTAGTATGTTTCACATTGGCTTTTCTACCTGTTCGCAACCATACGTGTACAGATGTTGGACAAGGATTTGCTGTAGCCAGAGAATAGTCAGTGATCTGTGATGGTGAAAAGATGTCAGCTCAGGTCTGCTGGAGTGCAAGGGCTCTCAGAACTATTTTCAGAAATACAGAGTCAAACAATCTCTGCTTTTCCCTCTGTCTCAATGTGAGAGATATGACTGTCATCTCGCTACTGTTTTGCACCTGAAAGATTAATATTTCCTCCTTACTGGATTATTAGTAGTTTCTGAAAATAAGCATTAAAGTAACGTCATTGATTGCATGCTGCTGAAGCACGGGAAATATAGCATTGACCTGGAAGTTACTTAGCAGTAGCTTCTCTTAATTAGGGTGTCTTTTGTGTTTTCTTTTTGGTAGCACAGTTGCTTGCACTAATTGTGTGCAGGCATTTCGCACATTTTCTACTCTGCAATGTGAATAAATGTCCAATTTACATAAACAATGGTGTCCTTTTCTAATGCAAATGAGAACTCAAAATCTACAGAGGAGATGAAATTCAATTTGTGAAGATCAGAGCAGGTGTTCCTTCTCTCTTTAGTCTATATTGAGACAGCCAAAATACCACTACAACTTAATCTTGACTCATTTTTCTTGCATTTACAGCTATGCAGTCTAGGACAATTTATATCAGCCTTTTATTATTTGTGATGATTTAATGTCTTTACATTAGATTATGGCTTTAAATTCAATATGTTTTTACTGTGCTATAAATTCAAAACACAAGCACAGTTCTTGTTCCTGAAAACTAACAGATGAAAGAGAAACAAAACAAGGAAAAGAAACTACCTGCCAAAGTGTGTGGGAAGAGAGCAACAAGCAGTATATATGTTAAAAAACACAGGAGAATAAAAAATGTGTCTTTTTAAGAACACATGGTTGTAGCACTAACAGAGGCAAGGAATCTCAGTAGGGTTATTTTGACATTATTCCTTCAAAATTTACCGTTCTTCACCTTCTCTGCAGTATTACACCTTTTCTCACTTGGGATACTGTGGTGAAGAAAGCTTTTAGTGCCCAAAAGACTTGTGGCACACTCTTAGAGGGCATGCTTGCTTTATGCTGGAGAATCTGAGTCATTCATTTGCTGTTTCTCACAGATCCTGTTTGCTGTCTTTCTGGGGAAGGCGAATAGTTTAGCATTCCTTGGCTGCAGTGGTTCTCTAGTTTTACTACGCTGATATTTACCTACTTTAGGTAAATATATTTGGTTTAGTAGAAGAAAGCAGAATAAGGCATGGGATATTTGTCTCTTTCCATCAGCCCCTCTCCCAGATGTTCCTATGGGAAGAACATACTCTGCCTGAATAAATTAAATATGACCTACTATGACTTAGATTATAACAGTAAGAATTTCAATAGTATCATTGATATTGCAGAAATATCTGGGTTTATTATGACTAAAACTGGGGATTTCTAGCTTTCCTACACTTACCTAAGACATTTATATGGACAAACACTGTGGTGCTTCGTGTTTTACCATTCACAGAATCACAGAATGGGTCAGGTTGGAAGGGACCACAGTGGGATCACCTGGTCCCATTTCCCTGCTCAAGCAGGGCCATCCCAGAGCACATGGCACAGGATTGTGTCCAGATGGTTCTGGAATATCTCCAGTGAGGGAGGCTCCACAGCCTCTCTGGGAAACCTGTTCCAGTGCACAGTCACCCAGCCAGTAAGTTCTTCCTCGTGTTCGGGTGGAACTTCCTGTGCATCAGTTTCTGCCCGTTGTCTCTTGTCCTGTTGCTTGGCACCACCGAGCAGAGCCTGGCTCCATCCTCTTGGCAACCTGCCTTTGGATACTTGTAGACAAAGCTTTACCTTGTTTATAGATACTTTACACTGTTGATACGTTGCCAGATACATTAGTGACAAAATTTTAAAGTATAGTTCTGTGGAGGCTTTAGTTTGTTTATGTTGTCTTGAAAAAAATGTTTTGTCAAAACACTTGAATATGGAACATTTAATTCAAATCAGTTATATTTTGGATTCAAAAATATTTCCCTGTTGGCTTATATTTTCCTTCCCTCATGATGGGACTGTGACAGTCTCATCCCTTATGAGAGAAGATCTTTAATGATGGAAGAGAAAATGCAGCTAGGGAACACAATGTGCGGGGGAGAATGGGAGCATTCAGCAAGCAGTGTATGGCTTCCATGGGGTATTGTAATAAAATAACCACATAAAATAGTTAGATTTTCATATATAGACAAAAAATGGAGACCTTTCCAGCTTTATGATATGTGTTTGTTTTATTTTGCACATGAAGTAAATATTTTTTAAGACAGGAAATTGTTTAGTGAAAATGCTGTGTAGCTGCTGAAATATAGATTAGCATCACAAAAATTACATTTAGGAACTGGAAGAAATTTGAAATAAAAATTGAGAGCATTTTATCAAAACTTTATTTCTAATTTTATTAATTTTTATTTTGGTCTATTAGTAGCAACAACACATAAAATTCCTTTTCCTTGCAAGGGTCTAATGGCTCTTCCTGGTGTTCCTACAGTCTTTGTAGGTTTCCTAGGAGCTCCAAAACAGCGTTGTTCCTCCTTCAGTCTTTGGGATACCCTCTCATCATCCATAGGACTGCAAATCAATTTGGATCTTCTTTGTATGCTATCACCTCTATGAAAAATCTTGTTTGTTTCTGGATCTATGAGGGATATATAATTATTAGAGCAATATAAAGACTATAGGAAGCTTAAAGTTTATCAGCAGTCCAGTCATTCTTAAAAATCCATCTGACCTGAGACATCCAACTGGCAAAGGTGCTTGGGGAAATCATAGCAGGAAACGAAATAAAAATAATATTCTAGAGGGAAGATGCTTTTCTGATCAGCAAGAGAAGGATTAGAAACAAACTGGAGTTTTGATTTCCTGTAAGAAAGTTAAATTAATCAAAACCTTTTAATTCAGTGGATTTTCAACTTGTTACTCTCTGCCTTGTTCAATTGAGGCTTCCCCACAGTGTAGTTCATGACAGTTCTAGCCTTGACATTTCTAATAATACTTTCAATAACTCTTGAAAATTCCTGTTAGAAAGGGTTTATGTGATGAGTTAATCAAAGCAGACTATATAGCAATGTGTTTTCATCCCAGATAAATTTCCATGTTCTGTTACTGAAGTTGATAAAATAGTTGACGGACACTGGTGACCTGCTTCTTACTGTTTCTATGCTACTGGATATTTATTTTCTTTTTTACATTCAGAAATGCATAAGCAGGATATGTATTTGGTTTTCTTCCTAATCTTGCAGCTGATTGCCTAAAACCTCCCATCTGTGGCTTATACTGGTTGAGTATACAAGCACTTGCTTTGATAAAATAGATGCTGCAGAGATTTGATGCAAATGAATTTTTCATGCAGACTGTTTCTGTGGGGCTGCTGGCACAAAGTTCCCAGGAAAAGCACATGCCTGGCAGAGCTGTTATAACCCAAAGAGACCTAGACAGTAGCTGACAAGGAATGACACCTGATAAATAACAAAAGCTCTTTTTAAGGTAAGGCTCACTTGGAAAATGGTGGTTCTCTATCCAAGACGGGCAGCTGTAGACTGTGAGATAAAAACCCAAATTATTTTCATAACCAGCTCATCCAGGGTGTCTCCCACTATATGTATGAATGCTGAAAGATTACACGATGTAAACCAGGACAGAGATTACCATACTAAATCCAGTGTCTTCTAGAATAGCAGCTCTTACCCCTCTTTCTTCTTGCAATCCCAGCTGATTTATCTGCAGTGCTCTGAGGGGTTCAGCATGAAATAGTATGCTGAGAAACAAAGGCATCTATCACCACTGAAGGGAAACAAGAAGTATCAACAGTTGCTTCAATTAACAAGAACGGGCTGGTTTATAGTGTTACCAGTAAAGCAGTGTAACCATATGACTTTCAGAAAGGTTACTTAGGTTATGTCAGTATTTGCCTGGCTTCTTTTAAGCTGTCCCTAAATTATGGAAGCAGAGAAAGGAAAAATAACTGGAAATTTCCCAGCTGTGATGCCTCAGGCTTTGCCTAGAGTCCCAGGATACTGCTCATCCATCTGCTCTTTGCAAGAGAAATGCTGATTTATGTTTGCCACAGGGAACACATTTTCCAAGGCTTGGCACTAATGGTAGCAACTGCAAATCAGGGTCATTAACAGTGTAGCAAGACGTACCTTCAGCACTGGGTCTCCTAAAAATGCCTGCAGGTCCACGATTGTCATTGTCACACTAAAATGTTTGCTATCTGCTCAGTTCAGAGGGTTTTCCCCAAGCCACCTTGTAGGCAGCCTCAGACAAACTTAACTGGCCGAACAAGGCCAAGCAAAATTTAAGGCCATACAGCTGTCTGCCAACAATATGGAAGGAAATGTTGCAAACACACACAGACACACAAAATCCAGTTAGTCTAAGTAAGTGGGTAGCCACACTTATCTTTTTTTAACCATAGCCTAAATGTGTCTGTGTTCTGGACAGTCTCCCTCCAGTGTCACTCCCCACTTGCTTTTCCTGCCTCAGCTTCAAAGTTTGCACTGAATAGCAAATAGGACTCTCATCATCTTCTCTGTAGGAACTTAATCTCCTCTCATCTTTTTCAAAGGCTTGAGTGTCTCCAATCACCCGTGGTCTATATCATCGAGAACTGAGGTTTGGAATAAAAACGTGGGGGCTTGGTGTCTTTGTCTGGAGACGGGCACTGGGGCCAGTGCCTGGCTAGCTACTCTTCTCTGGGGTGGGCTGAGGAATTTATACTTTAGTATCATGTGGGAGCTATTAATATCACACATTTAATGTTATAGAAGAGTTGGATTACACACACATTCTCTAAGTTCATAGTCTCCAGCATATTACCAGGTTTCAAAGGAGATTTCAAATGACACATCAGTGGTGATAGCTTCTGCAGAAAGATAAATAGTCCAGGACACATCATCCACATTTGTCTTTAGTGTTTGCACTTTCAGTGTTCTGCATTTCATCTCCCACTCATTACTAGAGAGCCTTTGACTACGTTTGCTCTGGGCTTCCTTTTGGAGAACAGCGGCTTCATTGAGTCAGCACCTTTGGCAGAGACCTACCAATACAGCTGCTCAGCGGAATTAGTGCACCATCTGCGCTCTCAGTTGGGTTATTTCCTTGTGTGGATGGTGTCACTCATTTGTGACACTTGATGGTTACTGCTCTCAACCCTGTACTGAATGAGGCTGGAATCCGTTTTCACTATCAGCATCTCTATTCTATATCCCTAGTGAGAAGGATGTGGATGTGCTGGTGGATGAGAGGCTGGACATGAGCCGGTAATGTGGGCTTGCTGCCCAGAAAGCCAAAGCTAACCTGGCCTGCATCCAAAGCCGCGTGGTCAAAAGGGCAAGGAAGGGGATTCTTCTTCTCTACTCTGCTCTGTGAGACCCCACCTGGAACACTGCATCCAGCTCTGGGGTCCTCAGCAGAGGAAGGACATGGACCTGTTGGAGTGAGTCCAGAGGAGGGACATCAAGATGATAAGAAGAATGTAGCACCTGTCCTGCAAGGAAAGGCTGAGCGAATTGAGATTTTTCAGCCTGGAAAAGAGGCAGCTTTGGGGTGACCTAATTGCAGCCTTCCAGTACCTGAAGGGAGCCTACAAGAGAGATGTAGACAGACTATGATGAGAGCATGTAGTGACAGGACAAGGGAGAATGGTTTCAAACTGAAAGAGAGTAGGGTTAGATTAGATATTAGGAAGAAATTCTTTGCTATGAGGGTGAGGAGGCACTGGAACAAATTGCCTGAGTAAGTTGTGGGTGTCCCATCCGTGGAAGTGTTCAAGGCCAAGTTGTATGGAGCTCCACACAACCTGGTCTAGTGAAAGGAGTAGGGGAGTCGGAAGTAGATGATCTTTAAGGTCCCTTCCAACCCAAGCTATTTTATTATCCCATTTATTTAATTGATCTTTGGATTTATTTGGACTACTATCACGGTCTCCCTGGACTTCTAGCCATATCTATCTATCTATCTATCTATCTATCTATCTATCTATCTATCTATCTCTATATCACAAAATGTTTGTAGGACTTTTCCTGTGTTACACAAGTTACTGAAACTTTTAGCAGCAGTATTAGTTACAATCTTCCTTCGTCCTTCTTTTCACCCTTTGCACTCACTGCCTTTTTAAGAGTTACAGTAACCAGGGAATTAATGCTGTACCAATTTTGTATAGAAAGCGCTCAGTAATTATTGGACTAACCAAATAATTAAAGTGTCAACATGTGTCTTTATAGTATTTGATCTAGCAAAGCATTTGAAATGTGGGAAGTGATTTTATCCTCTTGAGAAGTGCAATATTCACTCAAGTATATGCTGATTTTAGAGTCTTCTCTTATGGACTGGAAATTTAAATGTTGCTTGAAAAGGCCTCCTACTGAATTTATTGACCTGTTGTTAGGAGTTTGACATGAGGGAGATCACCTCCAACTAACTCAGAAATTAAAAACTGTTCCTAGCATTTTAGATCATGAAACTTTATGCAAGCTTCTTAAAACACACAGGAAGGGTTTAATTATGTATCACAAGCTGAGAAGGTGTATAAGTGTTTGCAAGATTGGATTTTTGGATAATAAATCCTTCAAGGCAGAGATTTTATATTTAAAGTATACGTTGGTACATGAATGCTGTTTCAAAACAATCTAGAATGTGACTTTGAAGCATGCCGGCTATTTTTGCACCAACTCCTCATGTGGCCATTCTTAATCCAAACAGAGGATCTTTCTGAAATTGCTTCGAGCTGGTTTGGAAGTGGATTAGTATAAAGGCCTCCTTACTGGGGTATTAGAGTGAGCAAAGGAGGGGAGTGTCCGTGGAGCTGCTTTTGTGGGGAAACTCTCGCCGGGTTGTTTTCCCACATCGATATAGCTCGTCACAGTAGGGTCCTGATATTGACTGGAGCTTTTCTCTGCTCCTGCACTACATAAGCATTTATGACTGACAGCACTGCAGACTACTGAGTTGTTTGAACTGTTTATAGCTGCACTCTTTTTTGAAACATAAGAGATATCTCTTTTGGGTAGATTTCCTCCTGGTAGCAAACTGTCACTTCCCGGGTTTTGTGCTGCAGTGAGATGAATGCTTAGAAAGCAGGATACACTTGATTTTATTCATAAAGCATTGCTCATGTGATAGAACATCCTGGCTCCATCTAATTAAGCGATAATTCACCGTGGGCAGGAGCATCTTTCAAAGCAGTTATGGACTGCCTCAGCTGGATACCTGAAAGGCTTATGCTGCAGGACACACACCTGGAAGAGCGTTAGTCTTCCGGGAATTTATTTTCCAGAACACTTTATTAATATTAAGTAAGTAGTTTTGTCCTGTATTAAGGTTTTCCTGCTTATGCAGTGTTTATAATCTACACTGAGAGCAATGCCTGGCTTCATGGAGCACACAGCAGTATCTGTCTGACAGAGATGTGAGAGCTGAGACAGCTGAGTGCAATGATTTCCTGTTCCAGGTGTGTTACCTGAATAGGATCTGTTTGCCCCCCTTAAAGGCCACTAGAGCTAAACTTTGCTGGAGGATGTATGGAGCTCTGATCAGGGCTTTACTAGTGCTTGCTTTCTTTTCTGCCTTTTGTTTAGTTTTTGTGGAATGAAGCTTCAAAATCAAATGTAAGAAAGAAAGATCGGAGTGTAGGATGAGTGGAGAACAGAAGCATACACAGCCTCTGAGAGAGGGGAGAAAAGGGCGTATTGAACCATTTGTGAAAAGAAAAGGAAGAAATTGTAAGTACCAAGAAGTGCAGAGCAGAAAAGGGAGAGTCAGGAAGCAGGTAGCACCTTTAAAGAAACATGGAAAAGCTGAGGGTAAAGGAAATGCTGAAGAGATGCTGGAAAAGGATTGCTGGTAGGAAAAATGGGCCATGAGAAGGTATATCATCAGTATGATTTGTGATGGAAGAGAGGAAGTCTGGAAAATATCTGGTCAGAATCTATGTTGATAGCTTTGCAAATTTGAGATCTAGGAAGGCAATAGAAGAAAATGCTCAGAAGCCCCAGTGAGTTTAGGCACAGACAGGAAGGAGGCTGGTAGTTGCGGGGATTAGGCACTTTGGGGAGCTGATCTGTAGTCCTAAGGTTATAAGGAAAGGTGGTAAGGCTGATCAAAGGACGGGGATGGGTGCTACTGCTAAGAAGGTGACTAGGAAGACTTTTTCACACAAAGGTGCTTCAGTGTCATCCAGGACTTGAACTGAGATTTGATTCTTGTTCCTATACCTTGGCAGCTGCTTTATAGGTTCACAGCTGTGCCGGAGTAGATTTTGTGGCAGTAGTGTTGTGTTTTTACCCTTCCCTTGAAAGAGTGCAAGAACAGTATGAGTGAAGTAATTTCTTTGCATTGCTGAGCCCAGTGCCTCCACAACCACAGGTCTTGTGGGCCTTCAGACCTGGCACAGAAAAAAGCAACAAACAAAAAATCTTTGCTTTGTGTCTTGAGTTTATACTCTGTTAAAATTCGTGGAAAGTCATAGCATCTGAGTTACTTAATGTAGCAAATTCCTGTATATCTCTCTCAGGCTTAAAGTGGTCTTAATATGAAACCTCATGTTGCATTATGTTGTCTGGAAATATCTTTTATATATCTACATAAAATTTATTTGAAAGCATAGACAAATAGCTATTGTGGGTGCGAATGTGCACGGTGAATTATCCGTTACAGCACTTTTGAGAGGCTCTTCCCTCACCTTTATATTTTCTTGTGGAAAAGACCTTCACCCTTATTCTTCTCTCCTGTGGAGAACCTAAATACACATAGAACACCATACTTAGAAAATCTTGTTAATCGTGGATTCCTTCTGGGTTTTTTTCCATCCAAAAGCTAAAGGAGATGGGCTGGAGAGTGTCAAGGCACAAGGTTATGGAGTTGCTCTGTTACCTATGGCTTGCATGTAAGTACAGCAATATCTTGTTGTAGCCTGCTATAGACTGTGAGCACTCTTTTCCTGTAGTCTGCTGCTTACGGTTGTCACTCAGGACAGGAGAAGTGAAATGTTGCACGGAGTTATTGGGCAACAAATCCAGCTTGGGTCCGTCACTGCTGCACTTGCACTGCTTCTTGTATGGCTTATCCTCCATTGGTTCAGGTGGTTCCTGCTACAGCAATTCCTATACCATGCAACTGAAATAATGGGTTACAACAATTTAAAGGTATTTCCATTTTAATCTCCACCCCTGGTCCCTTTGGACCAGACCATTGGGTTTAACATTGCAATGAACTCCTCCCTTTGCCCCTGTTCCAGCCTGGACTTATCCACAGACTTCAGTGCCTTAGGATTGTACCCGCCCCAAGTGGAACCTTATCCATGAGCCACAGTCTTTTCAGGGGTGCACCTTCTGTGGCATAGATTTCTCCAAAGCCACAGTTGCTCTGAGGTGCGTTTGTTCCAGCCTGGCCTTTTGCATGGACCACAAAGCCTTCAAAAGTGCCCTTGCTCCAGCGTGGCCTTACCAACAGCTGCAGTCCCTTCAGAAGTACCCTTGCTCCAGCACGGCCTTGCCCACTGGCTGCAGTCTCTCCAGGAGTGTACCTGCTCTGTTCTAGGTTTACCCATGGCCACACATTTTGAGGAGCTCCACCATGACCTCGTGCGTAGCCACTCATGCTCCAAGGGGTACCTGCTGCAGAATGGACGTTCCCATGTGGTTTAAACCTAGGCAGCTGCTAAACACCACACAGCCACTTACTAATTCCCCCCTGGTGGGATGGGGGAGAGAATTGGAAGAGTAAAAGTGTGAAAAATCGTGGTTTGAGATAAAGAGAATTTAATAGGTAAAGAAAAACTGCACACACAGGCAAGCCAAAGCAAACCAGGGAATTGATTCACTGCTTCCTGTGGACAGGGAGGTGTTCAGCCATCCCTAGGAAAACAGGGCTCCATACCATCTAATGGTTACCTGGGAAGACAAACACCAATGCTTCGAATCTTTTCCCCTTCCTCCTTTTTCCCCCAGCTTTGTATGCTGAACATGATGGCAGACAGCACGGAATATCCCTTTGGTCTGTTTGCTGCATCACCAGCTGTCCCAGCTGTGTCCCCTCCCAGTTCCTCGTGCACCCCCAGCCCACTCACTGTGTGGGTGGTGTGAGAAGCAGAAAAGGCCTGTGTGAGCACATCTGAACAGTAGCAAAAACACCCCTGTGTTATCAACATGGTTTTCAGGACAAATCCAAACCCCAGCCCCACACTAGCTACTGTGAAGAAAATTAGCTTTACTCCAGCCCAAAGCAGCCCACTGCTGTAACTGACAGTCAGGTAATAGTATGATAAAGACATTAGATTTTATTTCTCTGTTAATCACAGAGTTTGGCTTTTATGGTCAATATATTTTATTCATGGGGTGGGTGAGGTTCTTGTTTTGTTGCTTTAATGTCAGGCTAGCAGAAAATGTGTCTTTTACTAAGTCAGTAAAGAAACCCCACCAATAGCACTTGCTTGTGTGCGTGTGAGATAGCAGTTTTTACTGTCATAAATATGCCTTAAAATAGAAAACCTTTTCAGTGCTAAATTTAGGGTTTTGCTGTTGTAGAAGTTTAACAATCTTGGAGGAGGCTAACCACACAAAACTATTTCTTTTCCAGGCCTGGTACAGCCTTCTAGAGTTAACTTCCTAGATGAAAAAGTGAGTTTACTTTCGTTGGCTGGGACTAGGTCATGATGGCTTTGGTTCTGTGGCAACTGGATTTAGCCAAAAGGTGTTAGTTAAAAAGTAGATCAGTTGCATCAGTTCTGCACCTTCAGAGAGCACCTAGGTAGACTTTGCAGCAAAAGAAAGTGCTGTGCATATTCAGCAAACCAGGAACAAGGCATCTCTCTGCCTTGTTCTCATGATCCTCATGATCATGTAGGAGCTCATAGCGGGATTAGAGGATGTCTTCTATTCAGCGTGTCACAACCAGTGGCTGGTGATGTTTTTAACTGGCTGGAGAGTATGTGACAATGTTCAGGTACCACAGACACTCTTCAGGCCATGAGTCAGTGGGTCATATATGCCTCTGAGTGGTGAAATGTGTCATTAGTTTTGTTTTGAGCATCAGCTCATCGGCTTTGTGACATGGTAGGCAGAGGAATGCAGGCTGAGACCAATATGCCATGAACGGGTTTGAGACATTGTTCCTGCTAAGAGTAGATCTGGTTTGGTGGCTTTACCATATCCTTGTGTTTTTCTGAGTTTTGTGCTGGAATCTGTACCTCCCAGTCTCTCTTCCTGGTGGCCAGAAGGAACACTAGCATGGATTTGGTGTATCCTGCCCCAGAATTCTGTTTCATATCCAGGTTAAACAGGTCCTCTGGAAAGAAAAGTGGCTTGGCCCCAGTTGCACTCAGTCCTGCCTTATGGGGTCAGTGAAGATGTAAGGCAGGGGGAGTAGAAGCCCTTCCCTGAGAGGGCTGGGACAATGAGAAGTGTGGAGACATGAGTTCTTGAAGCATTTTCAGGTGAAAACTACAGGTAATATTTGGGCTGGGTTGGCAAGAGTAAGGCCGTTGTCTACATGTTCCCTGCAGCAAGCTTGTGATACCTGGCTGACAAGTGTCACAAAACCCAAATGAATAACTGCAGCAGGCTTGACTTCAGCCTGTCTTTCCTTGAATTAATTTCCATTTGCATTTGTGTCACTTGTTCAGATTTCCCCTAATCTAATGGTAATTTCCATCCTCTGAAGAATGGCAAAATAATCAATCTATTTGACCTTCCTTTAGGTGACAGATGGAAAAGCTTTGAAAATATTGAGCAAGGCTCATACCTGAAACAGGTGGTGTACTGCTGCCCAAGGGCCACCTGAAAGTTTCCGCCTCAGAGTATCTATCTTATTTGCACATCGACTGCTCTAGGAGAAACTCTTAAAAACCTGGATAGGAGACCAACAAAAATAAATATAAAGTCATAGAGAAAAGTTCTATATTTACTTACTTTTGAGATCCATTGCCAGTACTTTCAATGTACCAGTTCAGCTGATAAAACAATCTGACCCGTAAAACCTCCTACCACTGTCAGCTAAAAGCCTCTTGAGAAACAGAGTATCTGGTGAGCCTGCCTGAAATGAGTCTGTTGTGTTTAGTGTACACATGACCTGTTCTGTAGACCACTGAAGGTGATTAATTTCTTTTGTTTTGCAAAAGAATCTTATTTAGATCACAGAATTATTTAATGCGGTTTAGCCATGGAGATGCTAACCTGAATCTGGAATGTGCTCCTTAAGCTGTTCCATCTAGATCTGCAGCTCAGACTCTGACAATTAAGGTGAAAGTGGTTTTGTGTGCACAGGAAGACTCAAGAATCTGAAGTAATTAATGGATTTAAGGTGGATTAGTTAAATCAGATTAATTTCTGAACTTCTTCCAAAGCAAATTAAACTAAACCAAGTTAAGGCCACTTTCATTCTGAGTAAAAGCATCCACTTGCCAACTTAATGCAGTTTAACTAATCTTATTAAAAAGTGAATTAGGATTACTTTTCCTGAATACTCTCCCTTGCCTAGTTCCTTTGCTTTAAAACGTAAGTGATTTTACCTGTGCCTTCTTCAGGGTTCCAGGGTTTTGTTGAACCTGACACTAAGATTAGATCCTATGATTAATACTGGGGAAAATATCTACGTGGCTGCTAGGAATAAAGTGAATAGATTTTTATGAAGTTTTATGTGCAAAATCGAAACATTTTGGGCTCTGCATCTTCCATATTTTCAATATTTATACTGTGGATGCCTACAAGCAGAGTGACGAAGGCATCTAATTATAGCAGCAAACTGGATGGAAGTAGCACAAGGGGCGGGCAGGTTGAATCACCTGAATTCTTATTGTTCTAGGATCAGAGTGCTCTAAAGGTGTTATGATCCTCCTTATGTAATCTGATTTTCTGCTATTCAAGGTTAGCAGGTGAGTTGTACCTTAAATCCTGCTGAGTGCTGAATGACTGGGAAAGTTTTGAAGTTCTTCTCTGTTATATATCTTGACTTTGAGCTGGTGGCTGCTCAGGTGAAGAGATCACTCTGTGTGCCCAGCTCCCTGTGAGAGTGGCAGAACCTTTGTCTCCTCCAGTTTCACGCTAAGGAGTGTGGCATTTTCACTTTTTGTTGGTCTGATCCCGATGGAGACAGAGTACTGGGAACTTCTGCATTTGATCTGGCCAGTCTGTGGCAAAGCTGACTTTGCTTAGCTATGCTGTGGTTAAAAAATACAGTGCTTTTTTCATTGTATTTTGTATTTGTTTGTTTTCTCAGGTCAGTAATCAAAAACTAGTTTTCTTTAAAAAGAAGATGTATATTCAGTATGAAGTTGCAAATTACACTATCAGCTCTTTAGCACAGTGCGTATTTATCTATAAAATGTTTATTGCTGAAAACTAGTGTGCAGTGCAGCTTACTGACTAAAGGTCAGGATTGCAGAAAATCATAACCAGTATTTAAACATAAGCAGGTAAGTTATTTTCTTTCTCTGTGTATTTGCCTCTGTTTGAATATCCTACTACAAGACTGCAATATGTAGCTCAAATTCAGCAACCTGTAGCACCAGAGTAGAAAGGGGGCTATGAAAGTACATCTATTGATTTTTAGTGTGGCAGTGTGTAGTCTCAGCAGTTGGTCTGTGTGTTCTCGTGTGGGATATCAGTGCTTAAAATCCTTATGATCTTTCTGATTTTGATGAGACTCGTCATGTGAAGAAGTCGTGATTCCTGTCAGCTGAATTATAATGCATAATTATGCTGCTGCTTTTTTGGATCTGTTAAACCATGATTCACAAAGTCATCCTAAAGCTGTCCTTGCTTTATTGACTTATGTCTCTGTTGCTGGAAATGGATTGGTTTTGGTTGTAAGGGGGTTTGAATAATAAGAAAGGCACCTGCCTTGTGAAAATTTTTAGGAGAACATGTCATGCTAGAGGTGTTTGAGCCAGTCAGTCTCAGAAGCAAGATGGGCACATTGCTGCAGTGTGGTTCCTGAGCTCATCAGACACATCTTCTTGACCTGAGCTAGTTACCACACACAGCTCTGTGTCATGCCATTTAGATTTGCTGCCTAGAAACTCTTGTGTGTTACCTCATTGCATGGTGTAGTCAGGCCTGAAGGAAACACACCAGCTCCCAATTAGGTGTCTAGAAAATGTTTGGGTAAAGATTTTTGAAGGTGGGAAATGTCCATATCTTAATTAACACCATGACCTCTTTACATCACTCAGGGAATGTAAAATGAACTTAGAATGAAGGTAAGTATAGCTCATACTTACACAGATTCTCTTCTCTATTACTGATGATATGGGAGGGCTTTGGTCTAGAATATTTTTTGGTTCCTTGGCAAAAAAAATCTCTGCAGTGCATGTTAAATAAAATGGTAATAATTCCCACTTAAGAGACAGTCCACATTTGAGTGAAACTCCACTGTTTTCTCATGCACCTGTTTTTTTTTTAATGTGACTTTGTTTGAAAGGACAAAGTGGGTATCAAAATATGAAAAGTTTTCTTCCTTGACAAGGTTTTGCTCAAGAAGAAGGCAATGCACTTTAAATGTTGATCTGTGGTACTTTCCCCTAACTGATTTGATCTGATCTGTTACTAAATCCCAACACTTTGTAATGCAATAAACTCCCAGTCTTTGATTACATCTGACACCAACAGAGGAGCACTGATCAGAAAAATCTCCCTTTGATTTCTCTGGGTAGTGGATCAGATGCAGCAGTGAGAAGGAAGGAGATAAAGAATAAATGAACAACACAAAAAAGTGAACTTTTCATCTCTGTCCACAAAGATGTTCTTTAGAACTACAGATATTACAGTTCTTTTTTATTCTTAGAGTGAGCAAAACCTTTCAATATACAGTACCTAAAAATCACAGAATAATATGAAATGTCTTTCGTAAAAAGTATATATCAGTGCATACATGGTGATAGGGTATTTCCAGTTGGTCCTTCTGGTATATAACCCTCCACACCCATACATCTTCAATCTTCTAGACCCTTCTTAAAAAACAGATGCAAGTTGCATATCTGTTCAAATGCCAGCATTGTATTTATCAGACTTCTGTGTTTAAATCTGATTAGAGATAGTGGAAAACTTTCAGAGTCTTGAATCTAAGAGTTCAGGCACTGCTCATATCCACAAGTCTTCAGACCAGCTCTTGGGATGCAGATACCATATCCTTTCTGGTTTCTCCATTCTGAGACCAGAGGTTTGCACAACATACCAACTCTCAGTCTCAGATTATTGGTGGTCCTTCATGCAACATGGACAAATTCCAAACTCCTCCTTCATCTTCAGCAGCATGGAAGCTCTAGCTATGCTATAGGTTTCTCGAGTGTTCAGAGTAGTCTCTTTTTGTCCAGAATCCTATTGCACCCCAAGATCTTCCTCTTCCAAAGTTGATGTCATTGCCTGTGCATGTCCTGAGCTCACAGCATAGTCCTGTGCTAGTACAGGTGTAACAGATTTTAGGTGCCTCAGCCATCTGCAGACTGGAATGGGATTTGCATGCTCTTAATCAGTGGGTGTTTTAAGAATAACGTGAAGAAATTGTGTATTCTTCTTAGCTGGACTTTCAAATAGAAATATTTCCTTGAGTTATGGATTTGAGCTATAATTTTTCATGTTGCCTTCCATATTCACACTGTTTCTGTGATTTGGATAAGTGATGATTAGAGCTATTCTAAAAGTAACTGTTTTCATATCAGTAGCAGGGCTGAAGTGAGAAAGGACAGGCACATTAATTATACAGCATACTTTATTTTCAAAGCCAGCTCCTGCTAGGGCAGGAAATTGTTCTTGTTACTCCAGAGCCTCTTTTGGCTCATGCACCTTTGGAGTTGGAAGCCAAGGTATTTTAGGAAGTTTCTCGTTCATTTAAAATAAAATGTACAGTAATTAGACAAAGCAACCAGTGCCAAATGCAGTGCATCACATATGAAATACTTAATTACAGAGAAAAGTTATGTGTTCCAATTGACAGAGTAATCTGTACTCTAATTTACTTGTCTTACAACTCATTACATCTGAGATACTGATTTTCCAGTAGATGGCTTTACTGCATTTTATCTCAGAGTCCTTGGTTGGAGTCTGATCTGTGAACCTCTGTCAAATGAGCTTGGGAAGCTCGAACCTCTCTATTAGGTGGTGCCTGTGGAGTAATCAAAGTAGACAAACTTTAATAGTGCTGGCAATTTGTAAATAAAGGGCAGACAGAAATGAGTCACTTAAAATGATGTGTCTTTTGAGACTTATAAGACGATGTCCTAGCAGGTAGCTGAAGTGAACATTGATTACTTTTTAATTATATGTACCTTGACTTTTAGGGTTTAATATCTCATTTATTTCAATTATACTGTGTGAAACTTCCTACATTAAGCCGAAGGGGGTAGAAAAACTGGAATCATTAAGTCTTGTTCTGATCTTTCATAAAAAGTTGAATACCTTGAGAGTGTGCTTCACTACCTGAAGTGGTAGCTCAATTACAGGTGAGATCAACTGCTAACCTTGGCGGGGGAGGCATGAGAAACTATTAACCTTTCTAGCAATTAGCTAAAGCACTGCAGTTAGAGGAGTTATCATAAATCATATTTTTCAGAAATGTTCATCATTTGTAGGTCTTGAACATATTGGCAAAAACTATTTGTGCTAAACAACTCAAAGCAACAAGACTTCATTGACATGAATCATGCTCCCCTATACTTTTTTTTTTTTTGGGGGTGGGGGGTTTTATTTGTTTATTTTCATTTATTTCCTTTTTTGACTCACTGGGGTGTTATCTTTTGCATTTAGCTTGTTTTTTCCCCTGAAGTAGATGCCTAATTTCCAAAGTGTTTACTGACTAATTTATTAGTGGACACATTACGCTATTCAGTTTTCCAAGTAACGCTGGGATCTTGACCAGTCTCAAGATCCATCTAGAGCTGTATTTCCTAAGACCAGCAGTATCCAATACTGTATCTTTTAGAGAAAGATTAGAATCTAATCTTTCATTGGAAGATTTGCAGTTATATCCCAATGCACACTGATATCTGAAAGCAAGCAGATTGGTGTTACTGAAATGTATTTTTTTCAGGGAGCTTCTTTTTAATTCTCATGAAATCTTTGTTTCAATATTATCTTGTGGAACTGAATTTCATGTGTTTTATCAGTTTTAAAAATCTCTTCTGTTCTAGGATGTTTCCTTATTAGCTAGGATCCAGTTGCTGCATTTCTCTATGCATCACTTATTTCATAGATAGGTTATATTCTCAGGTTTTGGGTTCTTTTGCTTTTCAAACAAAAATTGTATTTCTTTTTCTGTGTTTTCAATCTGTTCCAAAATGGACATATTTCTGTGTATTTAATTGTTTTTATTGCACTTCCCTGTCCTGTACTGTTTGTGCTTTGGTTTTGGAGATATTGGATGACCAGAAAGCAAATGTGATTGTGCTGTTGATTTCATATAATAGCACTTTGATATTTTCCAGATTGCTTGTTATCTGTTTCTAAATGAAGGCTTGAAACTTATTAGTGGTTTTTATATTGCCATTGGACTTTGTGCTATTCAGAAAGAGGTCTAATTCTTTTTCTAAATGATTATGGGCACAAACCATCAGAGCATGCAAGGAGTTCATCCTGTTCCTTCCATTATTCTGCATTCAACTCCATTCAAGATGCATTTGCTGCTAGCTTATTCAGTTCCTTAATTACATTAGGTTCCTTAGTCACGGATCGTTCTGTAAACCGTGTGAGTTAGAAGAAAATAAACAAGTCCTCTCTCCCCTCAAAAAAGACAGTTTGCTTTCCCCAGTATCAAATTTCAGATCACTTGCATTTTATAATATTTCTTTTCAATCCTTTAGTCACATGAGAAGACACTTGCCTTTGGAGAATGCCATTTCTTTTCAAGGGATGTCCTCACTCAAGGCTTAAGCATAGGGAACAGAGTGCAGGCTCAGAGTCCAAATTATTCCAGTCCTATTGGTTATTCTTACATATAACTTCTTTCTTCCACATGATTTTTGTGACAGGTTTGAACTGGTTGTGCTTTCAACATTTTCTTTTTAAGGTGAGATCTTTTCTGAAGATGTTGCCTTGAGGCTAAGTGGAATCTGGATTTTATTTAATTTTTACCTTCTGTACCAATTGGAACATTGTTAAAACAGTGGCTGGCAATCTTTTCGGATCACTGCTATATCCTGCCTGAGTTCTTCCTTTCCCCCCCCAATATTTAGATCTTTTCCTTGCTGTGTGCTGGTGAGAACCATCTGGCACCTGAATTAGGTAATCCCAGCAGAAGAAAAGGCTTTTATTTATCAAAGAAAACCTTGCCCATTTACAGTAAGAGACTAGTGCACGTCTCAGTTTCTGACTTCCAGAACAAGACGAGTTGTGTAGTGCAAGCCTGAGGCACGGCAGCCTGAATATTATTAAACTCATAGAATGAGGCAACACTGTAATGAGATCACTGAGGATATCATAAAGATGTGTCTGTGGGATCACGAGTTGCTAGGGCTACTGGAAGCAATACAGCAATCTTGGGGTGTAAACTTGCCAAGAGCAGCTTAGCCTTGCTGATGTATCTAAACAAAAAAAACTCATGTATTCACTCACAGCCTTGCTTAGGGCTGCATGAGCATGTCTGCAAAAACTACAGCAAATTTCTGCTTTAGGAGCTCTAGTTCATCACTTCAGATTGTATTTTTTTCTTTTGCATGGATGCTTGTTTTCTCCTACAGTACAGGTTTATTAAAACTAAGAATTGGGAGCAGAGGAGTTTATATTTAGAGTAAGAAAAATCTGGAGCTCATTTAAGTGGTCTTGCTCAGAAGAAGAAAAACATGTCTGCCTTTCAGCCAAACACTTGTAAATTATTATGGTTTTGATTTATAACAATTCTTTGTCATTTTCCACATGATCGTGTAAAACTGACCTGCATGCCTAGGTGCAATAGACCAGAAAGACTGAGTGGAATATTAATGAGAATAACAGAACTATAAAGCTTGTCATGCTGGTATTTGTGTTCTCAGTGTCAGTGCTGCTTGGCATCATGACAACCCCATTTTTATCTGTTCACATCTAAAATTGCCTAATTGCCAGTTTTCAGCAGTATGCAGAAATTTAATACATCATTAAAAGATCACCTAAGAAAGATTTCCTGAAAGAGGTTTTTCTTTTCTCTTATGCTTCTAAGTCTATCAGGTTCTTAAACTTTAAACTTGTACCTAGTAAAAGTTTCAATTCATTTTGGATGATAACAGTAAAAAGTCACTAATTAAAAGCAAAGACAAAATAACAGCAAAAGTATTTGTTACTGTGTCTTCATCATCTGTGCAGTGGGCTGGGGTGCTTGGGCACTTCTTGTTCTACCTTTTTTTGCATTTGTGACCTCGGTTTTTGATTAGTCTGAACGGTGCAGAATAGTTAATGATCTTTCTTGTACGTGCCAAGATTCTGGCACTTTATAAAATTTTTGCTTTCTCTCTAATCTTTACTGCTCCACATTCCCTCCAATCAATTAGCTCTATGAAATCTACTTCAACATCTCTATCAGTGGTGAGAAAAATAATATTGATTTCAGTGTGCAGTCATTCCAGTAGTTTCTTTATGAAGCATTATGCTATCAGAAGCCATGGTAATAGAGACCTTGCAATGAGAAAGCAAAATCTCAACAAGACACGAGTCCTGACCCTTTGTGCTGTTTCCATAACAATAAGGTGGAGCATGACCTTGACCTTGTCTCAGAAGTGCTGTTTTTGAACTTAGATTCAAACAGTGAAGATAATAAGGAAATTAATAACATTCATCCCATGTTAAAGGAAAGGAAGGCAAAGGAAGGCATCCTGTTCTTTTTTGTCTTCTTCCTTGAATCTATAGATTTTTTTTTTTTTAGATGGTGTATGTGGGCTGTAAACAAGTCCCTATCCTACATGTTTAAATTTTTTTTGGTCAGATTTTGTCTAGAGATTTGCTAACAGCTATTTAGCTTGCCATAAGTAGATTAGTAGAAGTCGTACAGTAGAACTTTCAAGCTATACTCTGTGGACCTGTTCTTGTCTAGATTGTAGATAATCTGCTGTCATATTATTTCTCTCGTTCCTAGTCTGTACCTGATGTCTCTCAGAGATTACCTATATGAGAAGTTGGTGTGAAGGTTATGAGTATAAAGTGCTGTAGGCATGCCATGCTGTCTCTGTGAGACCACTCCAGTGTGCACTAACAGCAAAGCTCATATGAGCTGGTTTATGTGAGACGGAGAAGGTTACCTCCTGCTTTGTGCAAAGTGTCTGCAGAAGCAATTAAACCTGAGTGGCTACTGTGCTGAGGATTTGTACCCATTGTGCTGCATGCGCTCAGAAAATCCTCGCTTTTACTGACAAGCATTTTATTTGGTGTGAACTCTGCTAGAAACTCCATTGTCACCAGCACAGAGCAGGACGAAACACCTAAGAAAATGGAGCTGAGACTATATCTGTATTGCATGCTGTATTTGTGTGTAAAATTGGAGTGACCGGATGCTTTGGTACCCTGGGTTTTTAGAATGTACTGTTGTATGGGGTTGTGCAGATATTTGGTGAAGAGGAAAATGACTTGCAGCGACTGCATGAGAAGTAATACTTACCAAAAAAAAAAAAGAAACCGTATTATTTCCACTGTACAATGGAAATTAGTAACGCAGGTACCTGATAGAAAGACACAGAGACACATTTGCATAATTTTATTTTGTTCGTAATATTCTTGTAACACTTACAGAAAATATTCATGTCAAAAGTTGAACAAGAGGTGTTGTTAAACAGTTCAAGCACATGCAATGTCCTTGAAAGTTAATTAAGGTATTTCTGAGTCTTGGTTAACTGTGTAGTTGTATAATCCAGAGCATCTTTATTTTGAAAAGATGTACCTAATGATTTGTCAGGGATCTAATCAAGTCTTTGAAGTACTGACACTTGGTAGACTGCTGGACCCTCTTTTATTGAACTTATCTGCTGGAAGTTTTTGTATGTACAAATGGATTATAGTGCTATTTCTTCCCTGATGACTCTGATGACTTCCTATCTTAGGTCTAAAACTTGCCATAATAATAATAACTCCAATAACTTCAATAATAATAACTCCAAAATAACTCCAAACATTTGTGCGTATCTAGCACCCTTTCTCACAATTTCAACTACGTGTGCACATTGGGCCATAACTCCTCTGGGAAGCTGGGGTAAGTGCTATGTATGTGCCTTTTGGAAGTGACAGTACCCTTAATTGCTTGGGGGTTAAAAAAGAGCCAGAAAACAATAAATCCTGGATATTTCTCTATACCTCAATTTTCTTTCTACTCTGAAAGGTCTTTTGGACTCTTGGATCTGTCCCTCTGAGATGGTCCAGAATTGCTTTTTGTAGTTGGTCTCCCAAGCTGCTGAATCTTCCCAGTTTAGCTCCTCTTTAATCCCAGTCCTTCCTGGAGCTAAACCAGCATTTCTGCTAGAAAAGAATGTTCCTCTCTTATCTCCTTCCCAGAGCTCTCTCTTCTTACATTACAAACCTCCTTCTGTTTCTCTGGTAACTTTTCACAGCACAGAATTCCCACCTTACAGACAGATAAGTGCAGCATTAAGCATCCTCCATTAGTTTCCTCAGTAGGGAGAAGTACATAAAGACACAGAGGGCTTTCATGAGGCAGTGCTTTTCTTTGCATTTGGTTCAAAACACTGCACAGACTGTTATCCTTGGATTTCTCAGATAGATCCTCAATGGTTTAGGTTTTTTTTCTCCCCTCTTTTATATTTTTTTTTCCCTTTTTATTTCCTATAATATTTCTTAGATGTTTCTGTACATAGGATTATTTGCAGTCTTAACAAATGTAGGGGTCAAATACACAATACTTTGATGTTCTGGCATCCTTGTTTGTCTCATTTGCTTTATACAGAGGCTGCCTGTACACATACTTGCTGTAATGTTCTTGCACATCCACGCCGACTTCAACTGCTCTGTGCTTGTGTGTGCACCCAAGATAAAATGGAGGAGGGAGGGGTCAGGCCCCATAGAACACAAGTCATTAGAAACTCGACTTACTTTAATCCTTACCATCATATTCCCAGGAAAGGTCCCTGGGGGTGTTACAGGTCGTATTTTATTGTATTGTTTCTACCAAATCTGAAAACAAGATGTGATCTGTGAATGAAGTGTCTGGTTAATAGGAAATTCGTACTTTTCTGTCTTCTGAACCCTTACATTTAGCAAGCCATGGATTTATTGGTCTTGAGGTCCTGCTATATAGTTTGTTTCCCACACCACTTTACGACAGTGTTTTCAAGGCTGAATAGAGGAGACATACTGTGGTATATGTGTCTGCAGCTTTCTGTTTCTTACCCACGTTGCTTCTATTTACATAAGAAATATAAAGTCACGAGGTTGGCTTACCACATGTCATTGATAAATGAGCTTTGACTGGCACCCTCACATGTCCAATATGTAAACACTCTTAAAACTCCTGTGACCCTCTAAAAACTGACCAACAATTTTCATCCCGTAACCCCTAAAAAGCGTGGGAGCTGTGTACACAAATGAAACAAGGCTGTAACACTTTTAGCTTCTTGGACAGACAACTTACCATCGCCACCAACACATACACACTCAAACACACTACTGACTTCTTCAGTGATATTTTGTTTTCCACAGCATCTTTACCTTGTGTTTCAGCAGGGCCCTGAAACACCTTTCAAAGGACTGAAATATTCAAGGATCCTGCTCTCTGCTCTGCAGAGTTGTTGTTTCTGACTTCAGTCCACCATAGAGCAGAGTGAAGCAGAGGGTCAGTGTGGCGTTCAGTCTTACTTCCCCGTATCCATATGCATCTGGACGATCTAATTTTAGGCCTGTCAGCTTTTGCAGTGATAAGTTAGCAATATAGATCACATATAAGCTGCATCACAATGATTTTTAAATGAGATTTATTCATTTAAAGTGGATGATAAATGGTTCTCTTTTATCAGACTCTTGCAAATAAGATTAAAGCAACATTATTTTCCTGGAGTAAGAGAACAGCTGGCGCAAAGTTAATGTCTGTAGGTCATACTGTGCTTGCCTGACCTTGCAGAGATGTATAACAACAATGGGGAACATTCAGGTAGTTTTTCTGCTTCCTAAATCCTGTTTGTGTTTTACAGCCAGGTGCTGCCTGGAGGACTGGTAGGCTGTAGGTTATGTGAGCCCTGTGAGAGGCTTTGGCAGGAACAGGCAGTGGCCAAGTCAGCACGGTCTGCCCCAGCCTTTCAGGGAATCATGTATACATGCTGAGTCTCTCTCAAAACTGTGGGAAGCACTGCTCTGTGTTTCTTCAGTGTTTTAGAGGGTCTAGCATATTGTACAGAGTACCTTGAGTATGCTTCCCTCAGGGTTAGCCCATCCTGCTGGGCACTCAGTCTTGGTCTCTCCTGGATTCCATGAAACATCCTGGTTTTTTCCCCCTGGTTCAGATACCACGAAACAATGTAAGAGCTGCATAATAAGCCTTACAGCCCATTGCAATTCTCAATTTGTAATGTGGTACAAAGAATTGGTGTTGCATGCCCTTAATATGACACGAGAGGATAAAGGGAGCCAAACGTATATGGACTTGTCAGTATTACTTACGCAAAGTAGCTCCTGAAATGAACTCTTCCGAGAATTTTTTTGAGGAAACAAGTTGGTTCAGTCTGGGGCACTGGGAGAGATAACTCCTCATTATCAGGGAGAGCAATGGATTTTTTCCCCTGGATGAATTCTCAGTCTACAGGATAAAACTTTTCCTGTTGTGCTTTATTGCATTCAGCCAGAGGTCCTGTCCTTGTCCCTGGAGCTGTCTTGGCAGGAGGTTGGCTGTACTGAAGAAGATAACAGGATTGCAAAGGGTTGCCCTCACAATAAAGAAAAAGACTGGAGACGTCAGGGAAGAGCTGACAATGACACTAGAGTTCTTCTGTTTCACTGACTTCCACAAATTTCTTCCTGCCCCAGAACTTTGCAGGTGTGGGAAGATGGAAGGGAGGTTTTACAAACTGAGAGTGATTCCTCTCACGTCATATTTTGGTAATACATCTACATTTCCTTCTGGTGATTTTGCTCAGAGGAGATATCCTGTGGGATATTTATCTGTAACTTTCTATTTCTTGCCTATATTACCTCTATTGACAGAAGAAATAAAGTCATAGAGTTGACTTACCATATGTCATTGGCGAATGAGCTTTGACTTGGCGGCCTTTCTCCAGGGAAAAAAAGGACTTTGTTATGCAGAGTACATGGTTTATAATCTCCTTTTTCTCCCATGACACTTCTCTTCAGCATCTCTCCTAAGAAAAAGAAATCCAATTGCCACTGCTTGATTTTTCTCCTGCTTCTCAGATGTTATTTTTCTAAGAATTCCTAGCTGTGAGTCTGTCAACAAAGTCTGTAGCTGATGGCATTTTGCCTCATTTGTCACAACTCTGTATGCCCTGATAAATTAGCTGTATTGCACTGCACATTTAAATTGGAAAGTAGTACAGGGTAATAAGTTATTTTATTGGTTTCTTCGTTTTGGTCTTGGACTGCTAGTCTATAATCTACTCTGCACCTAGTGACCTAAGCATTTGTTTTCACTAAAAGTAGCTGTCTATTTCAAAGTTTTGGGTTAATTCCAGTGTTGGCTATCAGGCCAAATAGTGGGCAGGAAAGGAAACAAATTAATTTCCTGTTTTATTTTGAGGCTATACTCTATAAATCTTCTCCAGTTTAAGAAGTGAAGTCACTCCTGCACCCTCTACAAACAGAACAGAAGAATACATGCATTACCAGATCCTCTAGATCTGGCGATGCTTTGTCAGTTGTCCCTTGGCATCCCTTTGTGTAGTCATGCACAGCACACAGGACAGTTAGAGACATGAGGCACAAGACTGAAGATTAATTCAGTTAAATTCTCATGCAAGACCCTGCTACCTCTTGCAGTAAGTTCTTATACATAAATATATTCTTATAAAATATTATGTTGGGGCTTTTTTTCTTTCTGGGGAAAAAAGAAAAGGATATTTCCCCATGAAATGGGAGGTTAGTAAAACATCTAAAAGCACTAGATATTTTGAAACACATCTATAGACATATGTCTATAAACAGGCTCTGAGAACTGTTGAGAACAAAATGTCCTGCTGTGCTTCTGTGCCTGGTGCCTACAGAAAGAGTTCGATAGAAGTGGTCCATGTTAATCTTTTGTGCTTGGAAATCTGACCTCTGATGTTCAGCTCCTCAAAACATACATGAAACAAGGCGTATTAGTGATTCAACTGAGCGGACAAAAATCAAAGCCCGAACAACAGAGAAAAGTGTTTCTTTTAAACCGCTCTTCAGCTTTTCTGGAGAACATCACTACAGGACTGGCCTAGAAAGAAGAAAGCAATTGGGGATTTCAGAGTGCTCAATGTCCTTGCAGTGTGTATGAACACTGCCATTAAAGGCATGCCGAAAATAAACTCCTTTGAAAAAAAAGCATTGTTAGCAATCAATAGGAATTCATGAGTACAATATTTTATAGATCAGAAATTGAGATTAGAAGAAGTAAAGGTTATAGATCTCATATGCTCATCAGGCTTGATAGAATTCAGTTTTCTTCCAGGTTGAATCAACTTTATTTGGTACTGTTTCATTTTAATCAAAATTAAAAGACAAAGTGGTCTAGTCTGAAGAAAAAGTAGGTTCTAATTTATGCTTCAAAATAATTTCTACGAAATTGATTCAAACATAGAACTGGTTCTCACTCCATTTATGAGGTAATGCACTGGTGGATATAAGATGTCAAACTTAAAAATATAACTCAAAAATAGGAGACATTGAGTGCAGCACATTTCTCTGTATACTGACCATATTCTATTTGTTTTTCCTTTGTATGTTTTTATCATTACGTGTATAGCTGTTAATTTGTGAGGTGTTTCCTGTGCAAATGTGAAGGGAAAAACACAAGAATGTGAACACCTCCTTCAGTGAGAGCTAATTTTTAATCTATTTCGCTTCATCTCATTGTTCATTAGTGATACAAATTGAACCCAGTCTCCAACTCTGATGTAAATTTGCTTATTTGAGTTGGCCAGAATTTCATCCCAGAGAGCCTTGAATTAGATAGCTGATTCCAGTAGATCAATCTAACCTCACAAATCTGACCAGCTTTGTGCAGGAGTGTGTGTGTGTGACTCTGTACATAATTTTGAACCTTTGGGTCGTAAATAACTTAGTGGAGCATTATAATAATTTGTTCAATATAATTCTAATACTGTAGCTATTTTATGTTGTAGTTCTTGGCCTCCATCCTACTGGGTGGATAACACAAATAAGCAAGCACCTTTAGATTCTTCAGTTTCTCTGAAATGGGAGGGATTTCTTCCCCAGGTCCTTAGGTCCCTGTCAATTAAGAACTCTTACAGGGTTATAACTGAGACCTATAGTGCTTTGAAAGGAGCCCTCACTTTTAAATGAGGTGCCTACCCTTTTGATCTTTCAGTTTTAAAGTCTTTTCTCCCAACCCAGATTTTAGACATCCTCTTTCACCTTTGCTCATGGGCTAAACAAATATGATATTTTCATTGCTTCTGAGAAGGAAGAGGGACACAATGGTAGAAACAGTGCTGTGGCTTCTCACAAGTGAAAGAGAAGGGCTACGTGACATTAGGGTAGAGAATTAGGGCATGGCAGAGAGGAATTAAGCCCCGAAGGCCTTTAACAGGTATTTAAATTGAACAATCCTTGCTTCAATGGGTTTGCAATGTGAATTAGTATGTGAAAAGTGAGCTGCTAGTGGTGACAGAGGAATTCTGGTTGAACATTGCCTCTTTGTGTGGCAGAACTGAAGGGCGTAATAAGAAACAACTTTGTGGGGTGGAATATAAAAATAATAAATTGTGCAGGTGAATGAACACATCCTCATTAATTTTGAGGCATTATTTTAGTTTTCTTGTCTTCTGTATGTGACTGTTGTTGTAAGTGGTGCAGAGAGAAAACAGCAGATGAGATGGGTAGGTGATGGCAGTAGAAGGGATATTTGCAATGGGGTTAGGAAGAACAAATGGTGCTCTTTGGAATGATAGAAGGGATTTAACATTTTGTGCATGAGGAAGTACAGAGAGCCATTAGGAAAAATGGCCCAGAGATTGTGGGTTCATAGAGAATGACAAACATGAAAAAAAATCCTGAAGTACAGGATTTTTCTCAATGCACTGAAGTGCATTAAATGGAAAGAAATTTTAAAGGTTGATGTAGTGAGAACCATGATATAGGCAGGGAAAGCAACCTTAAACAAGCCGAAAATTATAAAATTTCAACTAGTTGTGGAATGGGACTGTATCTGAGGAGCTGGCAATGGGTGGTGAGCACAACTGGAGAGCAAAGCAGAGAATTTAATTCAACAGCACCAAGGAAAAGCTTGGTAAATTGCCAAAGGAGCTTGCAGAAAGCATAGCTATGTAGAAGATGTGAAATAGCCTATGATTGTGATCATCACATGAGCTACAGTTCATTTTTTCTACCAAACATGTAACACTATATCCTGTGATTTAAACCTATTTCAGTTGGTATATAGCTATGACTGATCTAGGGAAAAGTGTAAAAATTGGTGTCTTTTAGGGTTAATATCATTAATTCTTTGGGGTCAGGAAATTCTTTTGTTCTGTTGGATATCAGGTCACCATTCGTACCTAAATCTGGTTTGCCCATAGATTAATGCTCTACTTTCTTGAATAAACACAAATATGTAAAATACCAGAGCTCCATGTCCTAAAAATGGTCTGTGATGAGCTGGATAAGCAACAGCTGAAGCAATTGTTCTGATGGCAAATTCTGATTTTATATGTCAGCTATTTCCAATGAGGGGGCCATTCAAATGAAACAAACACCATTAACTTACATGTTACAGCTCTCCATTAAGGGTGCTTTCATTGGTAGGCACACACAGTGCATCATCTACCACTGATGTAATTAACAAAGTATCTTCACATGTTAATGACTCTCGAAGCTCATTTCATAGCACAACTAATTTGACAGCTGTCTAAATTACAACAATGTGTGTTAATATTATATTTTCTTAAAGCTGGAATTAAAGTTTGTCTTTCAGACCAAAATTACTGTCTCAATCTGTACTTCACAACACTAACTTTGACACTGATAGTCTGATAAATTGCTCAAAACAATTTTCAACCAGTCAGAACAGATATGATTTTCTTCACTTTGGATGAGTATCGAAAGTGTTTAGATCCCCATCCAACTGCTTCATCTTGCCAGATATTACTTGATAACACAATGTCATTTTGTAGTGACAGACCATAATTTTGTTCATATTCCAAACATTGCCCTTTATAGGATATAGAACCAATGCTTGAATGCTAAAGTTCATTTCACATCTTACAATCTAAAATAGTATCGTAAACGCACATCACGTAGAATATCCTAGTGAAGGGTTATTTAAGGAATAGTTTCAGAAAATATGGTGCGATATCACACTTTTTAGATCCAATTTGTAGCTTACATAAATTCTGACGAAAGAGTCAGTCACAAACAGAGGTTGAAAATCCACTGAAGCAATGGAACAAAACTCTTAGGATACAAGTTTCAGTATCAACTAGTGATAATTCCCAAGGAAAAAGGTTTTCTACAAGTGCAGTTTTCTAGGATTCTGAAATGAATCAGCAGAACTAAAGATCATTAAAATATAAATACAAAAGGTCAGTTGTCAAAAATACATCCTGTACTTGACAAACATGAAATCCCTGACATCCTGTCAGGGGTATTTTAATTTCAGTCCTTTGTGTTAACCGAAATACTTTTTGTTTATGAATCAAAGTAAAAATTCTCATGAAACTCTTGCAAAATTTTGATAATATTAAATCATACCATATTGTATATAGTTTGAAAATATTTTTTAGTGTTTTTTTCTTTTGACTTCACCTTTCTTTTTTCTCCTTTAGTTCTGACCGACATTGCAGAAACATTCCAGAGCACATGTTTGTGCTAATGACAAGAGAAACTCTATACAGGAAATTTTTTGAGCACTCTAAATATAGATGACAGGATTTTAAACTACTTGACCACCTGACTTTTCAGAGATTTGAAGGGGATTTGCCTTACACAGAGGGGGAAAAAAAAAAGTTAAAGGCAGCTGAGTCAGACTTAGAATCATGCTGATATATTTTAAGGATCCTTTTTCCTTTACTTCCCAGTCTTTTATCTAAGACACTTGGTCACATTTCATTTTCTACATAGAGAAGACAGCAGTAGGTCAGTTTCTTAAACAATTTTCACTGCTCTGTTGTGTTGACTGTCAAGAGTATATTTTGTAATAGTTAGCATTCAGAATAACATTTTCCCAGTCTTTTGTTTAGGATGCAAAAAAACCCTGAAGGCATTGCTTGACTATACTTTGGAAAAAGGAAATGCTATAGGGAAAGAACTATAATTTAAACAGAGGGTAAATTTTAGGACTTGCTTTCTGTTTTTAATGCACAGCAATAATATAAAAACCACCATGTAACTGTTGTATCTTCACATATCAAGCCTTCACACTGCAATTGCCAGTCTAAGGGAGTCTTTCTCTACAGCTGCCACATCTTGTATCTAAGCCACAACAGTTCTTATTACACGTAATTTACAGGATAACTTAATTAAATAGGTGGTATTTGATAGCACAAGTTGACTGTTAATCAAGGCTAATTCTGTGCTTAAATGAACTGGAATATCTTGCCAAGACTTGCTTCAGTCATACACATCGTGAACATTACTTAATACTTGTATTACCTCCGGGCTTGTTTCTTTTTACAAAGTTTTACCCTGCCTCTGCTGGTGGCTACATAGCCATCCTGTAGATCCAAGAGTTTACTTTCAAAGAGCAGGAGAACACCTGGAGGAAATAATACGTACAATTACTCCTATTACAGCAGCACAAACGATCAGAGTTCTTTTGCGATAAGTGCTTTACATACATGAGGATGTAAAGGGTCTGTGCCTCAAATGGCTTCCTAAATAAACACAAGTAGGAAAAATTAACTATTATTGTCTTCACTGACAAGAATTGAATAAAAGAGTAACTTACTGACTGGCCTTAAGTCATGCAAGAAACTGATGGCAGTGCTGCTGATTAAATGTAAGCATCCTCAGTTCCAGTGCAGGGCTTTATCCGAAAATAAATCCTTATTTGTTAGACGTCTGAGTAAGAACATCCTGATATATATCCTGACAGTTCTTTCTCTAGAAAACATTCTCAAAGTGCTAGGTTTAATTTTAACTTTTTTTTTCTTTTACGACCCATAAATCTTTAAACTTATATTAAATTATTGGAAGAAAGACTGAGAAGTGGTTAAAGGTGGTATACACAATAACTAAAATACTCTTGGGATTCAGTTCAGTTTTATTGCATTTAGTCTGCTCATCCAAGTAATATATATCTAGTTCCAGGTATTTGCTTCTTGTCTCAGTTTGTATAGTGTTGGTAGGAAATTGGTACCGTAGATATTCTTTACAAGAAGGAATGATGTATGCCCCTCCATAAAACAATTTTGAACAGCTCACAGAAGCTGAGAAATGCTGTTTAATTTTCCCTTTGATTTCCTCCAGTGTTGAGGAACAGTTCCCAGGGTATTTGTTGGCTGACCTTGCAACCTGGAACATCACGGTCTGCCGTTGCGTCTTGCAGACCAGTTGACAACCTCAGTTTGGATGTGTTATAAACACGCGAACACCATCTGTATGTGTATTTTACAGCAGCTCTCTTGTCTTCTCCCTCCAGCACACAGCCTTAAGGCCTTTGATTATTCCTTCTGCGGTTTGTTGAGGGCTTGATAACCGAAGGATGATGTTAAAGTTTCAGTCTGAAGAGACCTGTCAACACACAACTCAGCAGTTTGCTGTGAGGAAGGGATGCAGGGAAGAGAAGCTGCATTGTGATTCAGTGTATCACCTCACACATCTTTTGCTTATGAAATGAAATATTCCATTCAACCTAATGACACTTTTACAGCATTCAAAGTGGAAGATGTAGTCTGCTGCTGCCAGGCTTGATAGAGCGGATATAACAACTTCCATCTGGTTGTCATGGGTTATGTCACAGCCAGAGCACCTCAGCATGGAGCATTACCTGCTCTGCCTTTTGCCAGGAGCTGCTACAGAGCCCAGGCTATAACAGTCATATAACATTTGTTTCTGTTATGCAAATATCTGAAAGAACTTAAATGAGAACTTAAACATATTTTTTTTGCCACCTGTTGGGTGCAGGGCTTCGCAAAGGAAATTTACTGGTGGACCTTATAGTCTTTGATCAGCTTGACTGACTTTTCTCGACAGGAGAAGCAGTTTTTCCATGCCGGTCCCAGGTTTGACCTCAGCACCGGCCGGGTGAAGAACAAGTCGAGTTATTACCGTCTTCTGCCTGATTTTATCTGGGTTCTTCTTATGTGCTGATCATTGTTTTATCTCATCACTTAATAATTTGACAGAATTAGTAGCAACTACTGTATGGATGTTAGCAGAAGGACCAGGATTCTTAACATATGAATAAAACAGGAAGTAATGCAGGTCAGTCTCCGTTAGTTATTGGATTGGAGTGATTTGTAGGTTCTCTCGGATATATATGAAAATAAGATTGCCCTAAGGACAGCAAGGATATTTAAGAATATTGTCTAAATCCACTTACAGATACGAATTCTAAGTTCTGATGCTTTATCTCTATATTTTTATATGATGAAAGCAAGCTGTCTTCACAATTTTGAGGAAATGTTATTATACCACTGTATAAATCCATATTAGGCTTGGATCTTGAATGCTTTAAACAATTCTGGTTCCCTCATCTCAAATAAAATGTAAAATAGCTTAAAAAGTTAGTGAGATGAATAACAAAGATAATCATGGGTATTGAAAAATTTCCATAATATGAAGTTAAGTATGCTAACACTGTTTAGTCTGGAGAAAAGCTGGCTAAGGGACAACAAGCTAGAAGTCTCTAAAGCTTGACATAAAGAAGGTGAGTAGAGTTCATTATCCTTTCCAGTGCAAAACATAGAGACCTCAAATGAAATTAGAAGGTCTTAGTTTCACAGCAAAAAGAAGCACTTCTGAATATAATGGGTAATTCAGCCAAGAAAGTTATCAACACAAGATGCTGAAAAATGTGAAGGTTTTATAGAGCAGTTGACAGATTCATGAAAGAAAATTTAAGCAAGGCTGCCTAAAGAAAATTCTTACATCTGCCTCAATAAACTGCAGGAAGCTGGGGTAGTATTGTGAATAAATGTTTATTTTCTTACACTCTGCTCTAGGCAGAGTGGTACTGGCCAGTGGCAGAGTTGGTGATGTGGCAGAGATCCAGCATGGTACAGCTGTTCCTTCCATTCCTGTGTCCTGGAATCAATATCCCTGCTAGAAATGAGAAATTTACTCTGTTTCTGAGATGAAAAGCTCTATCTGGATAAAAAACTCCTTTTTCTAAAAAAAATACATTCATAAGGACAGATGCGTTTTTTTTATAGCAAATTAGATAGCTGTTGAATGATTGTAAAAGAAATAAAGGCAAAACTTTAAAAGGCTAACTTTTTTTTTCAGACATGCCCTTTCAAATATTTTGTTGCCATGTACAACTGAAACATCAGCATTCAGGGTTGCCTCTGTCCCAGACTGGATCTGCCAAGGCACCTGGATGAGTTAGGCATCCTCTTCTTGCTGGGGTTCAGCAGAAGTTGGCATCTTTTTGTTTGACCTTCTAGAAATCCTTGACTGAATGCCTGTGCATGGTGCTGTGTCTGCGAATTGGAGTCATATTATTTGGGTCACACGTAAGAAAACCTGGCCAGGTATCTTAACGAGGCAGATTAACATTCATCTGACACACACATCCTGGAACGGTGAGTGCCTCTTCCTCACAGAGATGCAGATCTGAATAGCAAACACTTCCTCCTTTTGTTTGGATTTGCTGTTCACCTGCGCTTTGATTTTATGTTCTGTAAAGATATTCCAGAAACATCTTTCTTTCTATTGACTAGCTAAATGTAAAGAAAGACTAAATCTTGAATCATTCCTCTAAACCCCAAGCTATATCTCTGATTATATTTCTGGATTAAATAGCTTTTTTTTTCCCCTTAGAATTTATTTTTATTTCCCAGTCTTACTAAGTCTTTTGTAGTAATTCTAGAAGTAAAGCCACACGATACTCCTACCCGTTACTAATTTTCTACATGGCCAAGAAATGTCGAGGATTTAATGGCAGTATCTTTGGAGTCCAATTCAGATATAAAATAAAAAGAATACTGGTTTGCAATTGATTTTACCCAAGTAACTATTTCCTAAGCACCATTATTGTATACAGTAGGAAATGGGCATAGCTATTTCCTTAGAATAAAGCAATTTGTGAGGCCTGTCATAAAAGGCTAAGAGAATGCTGCCTTTGCTTCACATCCCTTTTAACTGCCTCTATAAAATTTAAGGAATTGCAATAAAACTTGGGAAAGTGCTTTGACTGGTGAGCACTATTTGACAGCACTTATGAGATTACTATGTACTCAAGGCCACCTGGAATGTTTGCACACAAGAAATTATTTTAAATTATATTTATTTTCTGACTTTTTTTGTTTTTAGCTTAAAATATCTCTCTCAACCTGCCTTTTTTTTTTTTTTTCTTTCTTTAAGCAGAAAGATCTTTAAGCAGTTCGCTGCCTCCTTGGCATTTCTTCATTCCGCTTTTCATTTCATGTGAAGTCTCCTGGGCTCTGACCAGTTCAAAACACAACTTTGTAGTTTTCTATGGTAAATGACTGACAGTGTTGGAAATTATGCTCTTTGTCTGACAGACAATTGCATTCACATTGCTAAGCAGCGTTTGGACTGAACTTTTAATTTAACCCTACCGGCTTCTTTTTCTCTTTCTTTCAGCATTGTCTGTATTGTGATTCCTACCATGGCAATGTATCTTCTGTTTCTGAAGCAGCTGCAGTTTTTTCTGTGATTCCAAATGCATCTTTGGTGAACAGTGTGGGGTCTAATGAAGATGTGCTTTGTATGTTTGCTGTTGCATAGAATAACCTGAGACATTCATATCAAAGCTGGTTAAATGGTGGCTCCTGCCAGTCGGTAGGAATAGAGCCTGTGACTTTTTGATAGCTGGTATTGACTGATACGGTGTCAGTCAAACTGCTAATAAAAAAGAATATGAGTTTTGTGAAAACTGTAAACAAAGCAGTTGAAGGCTGAATATAGCTGGAGTTCAAATAACTCTCTTATGTTAGTGTCTCTATGCCAAAGTTTCAGCATGTTCATGAGAAGGTTTGGGAATTTTTTGAAACACTGTAAGTACCTTTCTGATATTTCACCCAGAAGAGAGCTATGCATAGGTCTCATTAGTTCACATGCTTAGAATGCCTCATGTATTTTGGTGCTTCCTGTCCAAAACCTGCAGTATAGTGCAGTTGGATTTGTGGAGCACTGGATTTGTGGAGGTTGTGGGATATATTCCTTAGAAGAGGTGTGCAATAGCTGTTGGTGCAGCGTGTTTTACTCTGCTGGTCAAACATATGTACCAGTTCAGGGCTAGAATCTAAACTGCACCAACTATGCCCACAGGAGAAGAGAGGATAAAGTATGTGTGACCTCCGTCTCTACTTCAGACTCAGAATTACTGCCAGGATGCACCACAGAGACATCCCAGCTTGTGAAGAGGTTCTCTAACTCAGATCTAGCCCCAGTTATTGCTATTTTCAGGCCACCTAGGCCCACAAAAAAAATGTTGATGCTTAATAAAAATAAAGAACACAGTTCTTGGTCCCGTGTGAACGGTATTGGCAATGTATAACCTTTCATAAGTAATAGATTTACTTTAATAACTGGGAAACGTGAAAAGGTAGAAACCTTTTAAATTAACAAAGTTATGAAATATTTGTCAATATAAAAAATAGAAAGAATTTAGCACAGACAGCATGCCATGTTTTCATTCCAATACAAGAATTTATGTCATTTGAAAGATATTGTGCTCTTACCCATATGTCTCTTTTCTACAGCATTCAATTTTGAGATATGTATGTATTAGAATCGTAAAAGCGGTATTATATTTGTATCAGTTTAATCTGTGCATGTTACAAGTGGGTGTATAAATGTCTCCTGAATGTTATTCGTTACAGGTCATCCCTTGCTTTGAGTTGAGAAGTGCGCTAACACTGCTTTGGAAGTTTCAAGTTCAAATAGACGGTTCACAGAACGGGGTTCCAAGATGCCACAAATACTGTTAACAACCCAACTTTGCTTTGCTTCTCTATCTACTCGCCTAAATGCAGTCTGACCACAAATCTCACATTTACTCATGTTATGTCAAACGTATTTCTAGGGCAAACTACACAGTGCCCTGCAGGATGTGTTTCTCCTGTGTGTCAAAAGATGCCTTGCTTTTTTTCCATCTATCCAACAATGAACTAGAGACTTGACCATCCTCCATTACAACATTTCTTTTGTAGTTAAAAGATGACAACATATTCCACTATACTTGTCTGTACTCGCATGGTGCCCAGAATTATTCCATGCTGCACTACAATTAAGCAGAAAGTCCAGTTTATCTTGAGGTGCCTTTTAACTATAAATGGTAAGTCTTCTTGGTTTATGGAATCCTGTGCTCTGCTTGAGATTCAAGGGTCTGTGAGGAGTCCAAAGAGCAAGAGACAAAAACTTGAGATTGTAATTTAGAGCAGCCCCGGGAACACCATTTCCAAGCAAACACGAGCAGCTCAAAGCAAACACTGATGTCTGGAAGTGGGTGATATTCTATTTATATGCATATTTGCAATATAATATATGCTTATCATACAATTATGTAAATAATTTAAGTTTATAATACAAGTACATTGAATAAGTTTAACATGTATTAATAATCATACTAGCTATATTCTGCTATATTACCATGATATAACCGTCTCTTTATGTATAATCTTGATAAGTACTCGCACAAACAGAACAGTTTTTTGGCTAAATGGATAATTGTAGTAATAACCAATAAATGTATTTATTAATCTTACAGAGCAGGTGAAGGCTAGTTCCTTTTGTATGCAGCTGCTCTCATGAGCCTTCTGGAAACAGAAGAAGAGTGGAGCTTGTTTAAGAGCTCATGGACTGCTTAAAAGGATATTACCCTTTTTCTGTATACTGCCTATTGTAGAGTTCACACACCTCAGAATCTGCTATTACTAAATAACTTATTGACTCTGAATAAGGCACGTTGATGCACATGTGAGTCTGAGTCTGATTTTATTTATGGGGTGGTTCTGACAGAACAGTATGATTTATGTATCTATGTATCCAAGTCAGTGGAGAAAATCTACAGTCCCGCATCTCTTTCTGCAATGATTTAAAATTCACAAGTCAGTGTTTCAAAAAATTTTATTTACATTTCTGCACTTACTTTTTTTAGCTTCAGCTGGCCAAGTATTAAAGCGAAGAATGTCCCTATTCACCCTTTCGGATCTCCCAAGTAACATGATGCAGCACATTTGTTTTCTAAGCAGCATCCTACAAAGAATGCAGAAGCTACTGTAGATTTGAGAGGGTTCATGGGACTGATGACAACATTTTTTAGAGTGATCCTTTAATTTATTATATGGACAGAGCAGACATAAGAGCCAATCTGAATTAAAGAGGATGTTGGGAAAGTGCATGAATTTTTAGGAGTGGGATAAGCTCACCCACCTTTTAATTTCATGGCCATAATTTTCCCCATTATTTAAAGTATTCTGTCTCTGGCTTCTCACTTGTCCTTTCATCTTCAAGATGCATATATTTAATATCTTAGTTCAGGTTGGGGTCTGTGGACTTTAAAAAATTGAAGCATTTTTTAGGAGAATGGTGAAGGACAATGACTGGAAGGAGAGAGTATTTCAAATAAGCAAAACTGTGAAGGAGGTAGGGATGATGGAGATGATAAAGAAAATAAGAGAAGTTTTATAAGATCTCTTTCCCTGCTGCCCATGTTCACACCTTTTCATCGTGAAATTTTGCCACTTCTTTCCAGCTTAATCTTCCTGAGGTGGAATCTACCTGTTCTGGTTGATATTCAGTCCTGTTCCTTCAGGCCTCTTGGATAGTGTCATTGGCATTTTCCCAACAGCAGAAGAAATGTCTCACCAGCCTTCAGTTCTCTCTCTTCAGCTTGTGGCTGCAACTGGGCCTCATATAGCTGTGAATCTGTAGTTTGTCTGATTGTTACGATAATTACACAGACTCTTACTCTGCCTTTGCTAATAAACTGGCTTATACAACCTCTCTGTTTTCCCCAAATCCCACAGCTGCCTGCAGTTCCAAGGCATTGTATGAATGGCAGGTTGCAGCATCCCGTGCTGCATAGAATGCAGAGCATGAAGCTTCTGCTGTGTCTTAACTGGTAAGCACCTCCTTGTACAAATAGCATGATCATTTCTGAGTCACGTTCAGCTTGCTCCTTGCTGTGTTTGTGGGAGAGTTTATAGGTGGAAATAGAATCTAGAGCTGCATTTATTTCTCTCAGTTGGCTTCAGCAGTTGGTTGTAGATTTCTTATTTTCTTCTTGTGAAATAACAAAGCTTTTGATTGACATTATTACACTAGGAAGACTAGGGCTGTGTTTACAGTGAATACGCAAAGCTATAGACAAAATGTAGAGCATTTTGACTGTTTTTCATGATCTTTATACTCTCCCATCCTTGAAGAAAAGTAAGTGAAAAACAATGGACTTCCTTTGGAAGTTGTAAGGTGCTCAAATTCTATAGTGCTAAGGACTTATAACTACACTAAAAACATAAAAATTTATACCTACAAACATGTCAAGAATGTTTTCTAAAGTAATATTAATGACACCTTTTAATATTAATGAACTGTTGAAGATAATTTTTTTGTCATATAAACTTATATATTGCTACCATTATACTGATCTTAATTGATTGTCTCATAAGAATTACAGTTGGTAATTCTGTATTCACAGGAAGTGAATTTCTTCATTAGCAATTATTTTATGGCTCATTTTAGCTGTGAAAGGACAGCCTCACTGCAATTCCTTTTCCTTCCTATTTCTATCTTTTCAATACCACCAATATGGAAATTCAGCATGTCAAACTTCTGGAGAGCTCTGATTTTTCTCTCTCTCTTAGCCCTCAGTCTGTTAGCCAGCCAAATGGGATTCAGAGGTCATATTGTTAATCTGCTGTTGCAAAGTTAGACTGAAAGGTGCTGCTGAGCTACACATGCCTGAGCAAGGAGGTCTGCAACTTACTGAAATGGTGATGATGTCAGAATTGTTGTTGGCGCTGATTTTTGCATTTTCTGCAGGAGAAGTCAGTGACAGAAGGACCAAACGAGAGGCAGTCCGTGAAAAACATTTTATTATACTGAAGTGTCTCTTATGGTAGAAATTAGGATCTTCTCAAGTAAACAGGGAGATGCACAGCATCTCAAGCACCTAAAAGCAAGCACACCAAACTGCTCACTGAGAACTTAGTGCATGGTAGGGTGTCTGCTATTTCCCTCTATTGAGGGTCATTTTTTCTGTGGTGATGATGATGGAAGAACTGTAACTTTCTGAAACTTATATACACAAGTTTGGTTTAAGGGGATGATGTCTGCTGGACATAACCCGGAGGACAAGCATTCATCTTTTTTTCAGGATGGTAGGTGAAAGCATGCTTTCTCTTGCTTGGTCTAAGTTGATTTGTTGTCCTTGCCTTGTGTGCAGTACTAAGTGAAAATGGTGTTAACTGAAGAATCGTGATGCTTTAAGTTGGTAAAGTTTAACTATTTTTAAATTTTTTTTTTCCCTGCATAAATCTGTCTTTTTCATCTAGGTCCCCTGAAAGCAAGAGCAAAAATCCGAAACCTTTAGCTGATTGTGATTTTTAAAAATGCTATCTAGAAAGCCGGTTCACTGACACATATATGCAATATATACTTCTGGTAAACAGAACAGATCATCCACCTTTCAGCTCATTTTTTACCAGCAAGGAGATTTTTGAAGACTTAGCGAGTTGAAAAGAGCAGAGCAGGCAAAGCAAGGGATTGTATTATCCATGCCTTTCACACTCAGCACGTGATGTTTTTCTGAGCAGTAAGAAATTTGTTTTCCAAAGACATTGTCAAGTTCACTGAGATTCACTGACTCCTGGTAGCAATGTAAGCTTCAGACAGCAGTGACAGGCTTTATTTCGGGACACTGCGTATCGTACAAAATAAGCTGCCTTCAACTGGAATGATGTCTGAGTTACAGCAGCGCCATGAAAATTAACAGACACAAAGATCAGCCAAGCAGTAAGCGTGCAGGATTCCTGATCAGGCACATACAGCTCCTCTCAGCATTGCTGTTGATACTTTCCATAGGCAGCTTCTGTTTGCGGGGTTATCCTGCAGCTGAGCACCCCATGTTCCCTCTCCAACCTGTCCTTCCAGGAACTGCAGGGAGAGCAGAATGCTGCGGCAATATTCGGGCACTAATTATTTTTGCCAGCAGGAGCTCATTTTGGCCTTTGATTTTGAACTGACAGTTAATAGATAGGGCAGTTTCAGAGGTGGGTGTGTTTTACAGCACTTGGCAAATGACTGGCTAAATCACGGGTACAGTTTGCAATCGCAGTGATATAAAACATCTCTCTGTTTACTCTCTTTATCGAAGATATGTATTCACAAAGAAGATATATTTTTTCAATACAATGAACGATATATTGGCATTGATAAGGTGAACTTTACAGAGAGTAATTGGGCAATTGTTATTATCATTGCATTACAGGCAGAAACTGAGTTTGCATTTGGCTGCACAAGATGTACGCCTACAGGGAGGGGCAGCCTGAGGCAGCCCTGTACAGTCTGTGGTGGGCCGAGCCTACAGTACGGGCCAGGGCAGGTGGAGCTTGTAGGGATTCGTGGCTGTGCCTCTACTGCACAAGAGACTAGGGATAGCGAATGAACCCCTGGGGCTGCTAATGTTTGTTTTGCAGTCTGGCACTGTTTTGTGTTGTCAGGACCAGTTTTGTTTTCCCCTCTCCCTAATGATATCCTAAGATGTTTTGCACCTTCAAGGCTTCTGCTAAACCACAGATAATGCAACCTATAGCCTGCATTTTGTACTGATAAAATGTTGTTTTGATGAGTTGTGACACTGCCATAGCATTATTTAAAATGCTCTGAACTGAGAATAATACACAATGAAATAGTGTTTATGCAATCAGGCTATGAGGCAACCACAGGGGACAAAAGGGAAACCCTTGGCCAAACATTATACAGAGTAATGAGGCAATGCCACACAGCTTGAACTTTACTTAGCAGTGTGAGTAAGGTCTCAATCCTTAGCTTGGTGTATCTGAGCTGATGTAAGGTGCTGTCTGCTACTAAGCATTATATCTGTGGTTATTTTGTAGCAGTCATGTCATGATCCCGTGCGGAAGCAAGAACTGAAATGAAAGACCTCTAGATTTCCAATTCTGATGCTCCTCCTCTCCAGAAAATGCTGCACTGAAATATAGTAAAAGAGAAAAAAGCACCTAAGGAAGGTTCCTGATGACGTACAGTTTCTGTCGTCTCATCAGTTCAATGGAGAACTGCAGTAGAGCAGGAGTAATTCTTCTCTCTGGAGCCCCTGGAAGCTCTGACTTTATTTGCAGTAGAAGTTGGACTGAATTCTGAAGTAATAAGAAATTTAAGTCAAATGCATTACTAAAATTGTGTGCGACGGATGCATGAGGGATTAAAGAGTTTAAAAATAATGATTTACTCAAGTCAGCCTCGAGGACCAAAGCTTTGGCTTCAATGCTGTCTCAAGGTGGACTTTAGTACCTCATGGAATAGTTTCATGGCTCAGTGCAACACAGATAATTTAGCATTCAAAGCTGTCAACAGCATGGATTAATAAAGCATTTACAGTATCTTTTAAGTTATTATTGCAAGCCAAGTCTCATGCTCTTCCTGAGTGCTGCTGTAAGTGTTTGTTTTTGAAATGCACAATTTCTGTTTGTTTGGTTTTGTTTTGTTTCTTTTTTTAGAAAAATATCCTTGAAATTGGGAGTAGGCGATTAAAACCAGCAGGAAATGTATAAGAGAATTCTTGGTGGTCTAATAAGGGATTTAGAGACTCCAGCAGGGGAGAAGTATTTTATAAATTTAATATGAGGGTAAATAGTATTATCTCTGTTTTGCAAATGCAAGAACTTATTCAAGATCATTATTCACAGTCCTTGAGCTTTTGTGTTTCTTTTCTTAGCTAACTACATCATGCCCCTGGCTCCAGCAGAAGGGCAGGAAGATGCATAGAAACTGAACTTCTTAGCTGGGATTATCTCATAAGCCAACCTTAAATTTTGGCAGCAAGTCAAAGGTTTACAGCACATCAAGGCATGAAACACGAGGACAGTTCATGGTGCTGCTATCAACTCTCTCTCTATCAACATCCAACAAGCAGAGGTCAGTGTAATTATCTCCTTGTCACTTTTGGGGTCTTTGTAGCAAACAAGGCACTCAGACTGTGCTGTGGAAGAGGATTGTAATGCTTGGGTAGTTTTGGCACAAGGCAGTTGCTCTGCAAGGCTCTGTGGCCCTCTCACAGCAAGCTCCTGGCCTGATCTCAGCTTGGGAGGGAAGGATCTGATGGTCAGTGTGCCTGGTTCCTTCCACTGAGCCTTTTCCAAAGTGGGAAATATCTTACTTTCCTCCTTGCCATGTGCTTGCTGGAGCAGAGTTCCAATCCTCTCAAATGTGCCTCTTAGGAAATTGATACAGTGGATGTTGAATACTTGTACTTTGCACAGGTTTGATGCCTTAAGCTGAAGGTTCTATTGACAGACCAATGGAGTAATTGAGAAGGGTTGTATGGATAAAATTAACTGCTAAATTCTAATGTAAATATGAACATTTAGACAAATTGAGAGAAAGGGCAAAGTGACTACCTAATTATTATGAAAAATGGTATTCATGTTTTGTACAATTATGACTATATTAAGCCTGTTTCAAGCAACTAACATGCAGATCTGATTCAGAAGAGATTAATTGGTGATATGAACACTTAAGCTATATAATTTACTCTGATTGAAGAGGCAATACTAAAATGTGGCATTAGCAGATGTTGGATGAATTTTTGCTCTGAATCCATTCACTGAAAATGCTAGGTAAAGCTTCCCTTATTCTAAACGATTAAATAGTCTAATTCCTGGATTTGACTTGCATCTCTGTTTTGTTCCTTTGAATTATTCGTCAAGAGTCGTTGCTGTAGCAGTAGCCAGTTCTGTGATAAAATGAAGCACATTCCAGACTCAGCTGTTAAGGTCTGTATGGGGGCCCTTTGGCAGGATCCAGCAGGGTGCTTATTAAAAAACACCTGCCCCTTTCTGTTTAATATTCAACACCATATTTTTGTTCTCCACAAACTCACTGGTCATCACAGGGCAAGTCTCTGGGCACTCCACTAGTTGCTGTGAATTATTCACTGCCACTCCTCTCACCCCAGAACCGAGAAAGTGTGTTTTGTGTATCATGCTGGCACCAGAAATTCCCTAAATCCACATTTTCTGAGGCAGAAGGGAAGCTGCAAGTCATCTCTTTAATTCCGTTGACAATGAAATAGTTAAATACATGAATTCACTCAAGCTCATAGGTTCTGATCCAGAACCAGAATTTCATCTGCACTGTGTGGATGCCCCTGAGAACTGAAGTAAGGGAAGAGATAGACAAATTACTAAACTGCAGTATCTCAAATACACATCATAAAGCCTGATTATGATTAGAGTTCAATTGGAGGCCAACTATATATATAGTAGGGTATAGTTCAGTTTCATTTGCCATAAGCACAGAAATCACACCTGGATGCCAGTACACATGCTAGGCAAATTTGCCTAAATGCTGTAAAGTCCTGAAATATTAGCAGAGCAGGATCCTATAACAACTGTGTCCAAAAAGCCTAACTATGTGCAGTTAACACAGATATTAAATTGCGATCTTCTCTTACTGTTATAAATGGCTGCTTTGCTGTCTTTGTCAGCAGAGTTGTGGCATTCATCCCATTGCTAAGAATAAGAATAAGATGACCATCTGCATTTCTGCAGAGTGATGGCTACCCAGAGTGAGTTCAATAAAAGAAAATTATGTCTTTGTGCTTTGCTGCAGCCGATAAATCACGAGCAGGTCTTGCACTGAGGCAAAAAATGAAAAATAACATTATGTGGCAAGACTCTTTATAGTGGCAGCTGAGCAGCCACTTGAATTGTAATACCCCCAAAATGACTGTCATGCAAATGGTAAGTAATGACCTGTTCATGAGGAGCTGAGCACACTGGGTTATTAGGGTGGATACATGTCAGGGAAACACTAAAGGTACCCCAGTGATTGTGTGAAACAGTGACAGCACATATATGCCAGCTATGAGGGTGTTTTCCACTTTCTTCCTTCAGAATAAATCTCTTCAGTGCTAGTTCAGCATATCATTCCTCTCCCTTTCTGTGACCTGGGGTCTTCTGCAACAGCCTATTCCTTTAGCCGAAAAGACTATGCCCTGGAAGTCAAAGCTGGTTAAAAGACGGCCTCAGGGACCCCTTGGAATGGTATAGGCCTTCTTTTTAGGATTTGAATATGATCTCTGACCACATACATCACTATAAAACCGCCAGCTGTTTTATTTCTCAAGTAATAAAAGCCTTTCTCAGTGGTGGGGACTCTAAAATCAACTGAAACCTAAGCAGGAGTTTTTGGTCTCCCAAATCAGTTCTTCCCAAAACCAGTTGATTTTCTGGTTGTGTTTCCTCTTTCAGCTTACTTTGAAATCAGTGGTTAAGGTTGTAGTAGTTTCTCCCTGGTTTAATTATCCTGAGTAAGGGGTGCATTGCATGCATGGCTTTGCAAATGAACAGAGATATGTGCTAAATGAAGATGGAGTAAATACTATGGAAAGTGGGTTTCTAAGTAGAGTTTTGACTGTTATCTCATAAATATTCATTGGTGTCTACAATATAGTAAGGTATTTTCAAAATAGTAGTAAACTAAATTATTATTTAAAGGCTCTTTGTAGCCGTTTACTTACATTAATAGGTAAATAACTGCTTAAGGACAAATTTTGATCTGAGTTTAGTAGGAATAGCTTAAGGAGTTATGTGATCAAATCAGGTGTAATACAGATCCTACTGTGGCTCCAGACATGCAGAACTGCACTCCCATCTAGTTCTTTTTCAATTTTACAGTCTCTGCTTAAATACATAGTGATTGTCAGTCAAGAAATGCCTCCAGGTGGATTTTCCCAAAGCACTCAGCATGGTGTCAATGGGAACAGTGCTTTAGAAAACATCAGCTTGAACAAATATCGAAAAGCACAATAATCACTAAAATTCAGTTATCTGGAACACTATTACATGCGCTGTGGGGGGAAAGGAAGAAAAGGGAGAAAATAGGTTTTTGAATCTGAGATTATTATTCTTTATTGCTAATTAATAAGCGTTTGGACTGTATTTATTCTCTAAAGGACCACTAGATGTCAGCACATATCTAGGCTACCACAACTGGAGCAACAATCATCTGGTAGTAAAAAAACCCCTCTGCCCTGGAACAATGTAATTTAGACAGCATGCAGTCACTGGCTTGAAATGTTTTGTTTGACTTCATAAAGCTTTCAGGTACCCCCACTGTAACAGTGACTGTTTTGGCCATCAAAACAGGAGGACTTTTATGCATGCTACTTTTTGTTCTTGTTTTGCAAAATACTTCAATTGCCATCTGCATTTGGTCCACTGTCTTTCAGGAAGCACTTCTCATATGAAAGTCTACCAGGTCAGCTTTATGGCGAGGATGGCTAATGTTTTGCTTTTATTCGAAGGTTTAATGGCCAAACTTATTTTAAACATGAATATGACAATTCTGTTTAAAGTGGCAAAAAATCTGAATAAAACTTCAGACATATTATTCGTAGAATAATATGACGTGCAGCTCTTCCATGAGGCAAAAACCGCCACCCCATGTGTATTACAAGTGTGTTCAACTCACCTGTATTTCGTGTAAGAAATAATGAAAAAAAAATCACTCTATTATGTGTTCAGGCTATTTAAAATGCATAGACACAGTTCACTGCTTGCACAATTTTAAAGTTAGATCAAAAACCTCCTTGATCAATTTTGCCACACAGTAGCAAGGATTAGTATTCAACCATATATATGTTCATATGCTGTGCATTCATTACTTAATATTTATCTAGATCCAGTGTCAAAACAAAGAAGAATTTGGGTGATTTTGGCAGGTAATCCTTTTTTCTTAACCATCCATATCTTCAGGACAACTGCGTTTTGGAAAGTTTGACATACAAACTGGAAACTGTTATTTGTTTTCTTTTCTAATACAGTGCATGGTCCTTAGCTATTCTAGCAATTCAGAAAATCCTACAACTGTTGCTAGCTGGAGTTAGGGGACATCATGTCACCACTGAATCAGGCTGTAGTGAGCTATAGTGCAACCCCTGCAGGTGATTAGTTGTCAAGAAAGGGATCCATGCTCCTTGTTCACCCCATTTCATCAGAGACACTCAGCTGAAGCATGTGGGCTAGAACAACTAACTTACCTGCAGACACCATCTGAGATGCTCACTGAAGGGCAGGTACAGAGGAAGCCTAGGGGTTGGATGCCTCAGTGGAGGACCTAAAGTTAGCTGTGGTGAATCTGGACCCATAACATGAAGCCATTTGTCCCTTGGCCCTTAAGCCTCTAGCACTAAAAGCCTTAATTTGTCTGTTGCCACTGTGTCTCTGCTGTGGCAGTGGCACTGCACATGTTCCTTGCACCAAGTTATGGATTCCTGTAGACTTTGTGGTTCTGGGCAGCTGGAGAAAAAGCAGAGAGGCTTTTTGCTGGCTTGGAGTGGCTTCAGCCTGTCCTCAGATGTGACCTGGTGTGAGACGTGTAATCGCATAACAGTTGCAGACGTTCTATTTGCACTTAGCATTTTTTAGTAAGTCCCCGCCCCAGCATCTGCAAAGGGTCTGCAACGTGTGTTTTCAGCATGGCAGAACATCCAGCAGGTTTCCAGGCTAAAGTGCATTGCAATAACCAGCCTCTCCCATGATAGTCAGAGGTAGGTGATAGTCAGATAGATCTCCCATGCTAGTCAGAGCATCAGTCTATGTGAGGAGGCGCCTCATCCTTGTGGTATTTCAAAGCTGATAAAGAGCTGACCAAATACAAGAGAGGGAGAGATGCAGAGTAAGGGATAACTCGGATTCAAGAGTGAGATCAAGCCTGCCACCAAATTTTGCTCACAGGAAATACATCCTGCTGAACTAGAAACTTGACTGACCTTATTCACACTGTGCTTAAGGCTGGTTGCCTAGCAGCAGAGATCTTAGCAGAATTTTGCCACAAACAATGCCTTGCTGTCTCATCTGTTAATAAAATTTAGGATGCATTGGAATTTCCATGCCAAAGGTGGAAGACAGCCCCTCTGGATCTCACACAAGCAAAACGATGCAAACCTAGGTAGGCTAGCTTTATCGTTCCTGGAAAATGAAGACTATTTTGATTGTGCTTGACAACTCATCTCTTTCTAATGTGAAATAAAGAAATTAATCTTGTTTTTAAAACAGATTGCTCTGAATTCAGAGTATTTGAGCAGGTTAAAAAATGCTGATAAGGGGGAAGGAGCTGAGGAGGAGTAATACTTGGTTTAGAAGTAAATTTCATAGTGACTTCTTGCTGATTTCGTATCATGTGAATGCTTGAGAAGTCTATGAGGAAACTGGATGAATAAATGTGAGTGTTGGAGTTTATTAATACTATGTCTGCCTGGGATAAAATCAGCGATTTTTATAGTTTTCCTGATTTGGAAACCTGATCCAAATGGCTTTTGTTCCTTAGCACAACCCTGTGCATCTCTGTCCCCTGATCCAAAGCAGAGGCTGATTGTTAGCAGTGTTAACGAAGAAATGACAGTATCCCTTTAGCTGGCCACTGAGTGAGAAGAGGTTCAGCAAAGGGGAAGTGAACCTTGCAGTTTTCCAACACATGCAATATTCCCTGTCACTACAGCATCAGCCCAGGATGAACTGGCAAGTTTTTGGCTCACCATTGAGCATTCTCTTAGATTTGATCTTTCTCCATGGATGTCTTTTACTTCTAAGGAAAGTTTTTGGTTTTTCAGATTTTAAAACCAGAAAGACAAATAATGCTCAAGAATTTAAAGTCTGGTAAAAGGTAGGATGGTAATTTTCAGTGTTAATGCAGTACCTGGAAACATTTTCGTTTCTCTTTGTTTCTAGGAGATGGGCTATGGCATCTACTGGTGGGAGCTTGCATATCTTTGCTGCAGTCTATGCTGGGAATTAAAATTGGCCAACAATTTGGCTGAATAGCTCTGCAAACTGTTGCAATGTAATATAATATACACATGTACATTGTTTTTTAGTGTTGTGTTTTGGCTCATAAGAGCATTCCTCAAAAGCAGCATCCTCAGTAGCAGCATCCTCAAAATACATTCACATCTGTCCCCATCACTGAATCAGGCCTTCTCTTGTGGAGGATCTGTACATTTTCACTTGTTGGCCTTCTTTGGAACTCAGGTGCTGCGTTCAGCTTTGTCCCATTCTAGTGAGTAATTGTTGGTTAAAAATAAAAACAAACCTGAGGTTTTCAGTCACTGTGTTTTGCTCGTTAGAGCAGAAGAATATCTTCCTTCCTGAAAGAAAAAGACTGTAGCAACTGATTTCACATCTCTAATAAGACAGAAACTTTTAATCTCCAGTTCAGACATTGGATATAAATACAAGTTATAAGGTGTGTGGGGATCTATTTTGTCCAGTTCCTGATATCAGTTGCTTTTCCTACTCTAGCTTTATTTTTGTTCCTGGAAGGATCCAAAAAAAAGATAATTTTGTAGTACTTATTCATGATGGTGGACATTGGGATTCAGAGAAATAAGGTACACCGTTCTAACAAAGAAGATAATTAATCACTGGAAATCATTTATGTAGAATAGTGGTGGGTTCTTGAAAATTTCTAATGTAGAAAATCAGAATTCAATGTTTTCTTTTGATAGATTTATTCAATTTCAATTTCACACAGTCATTGGTCTTGATACAGGAATTAGTAAATGGGAATCTTATGGCTTTTAATATTTTGAAGTTCAATAATCATTAATCCAAAATAATCAGTTTATTGCTAAGAGGAAATAGTCTAATAACAGTGTCAGAGTACAGTCCTTGCCTCTCTATGCCAAAACCTTACTAAAAGGGAATAACAGGATCAGCAATGTATTGATTAATTCTATACTGGTTCTTTAAATGAGAACCTTTCCCTATGTAGATTATGCTCTCTTTCTATTTATAGCATTTCACTGCTGAATGACTCCTGCAAAGAGGCTTATTTTCTCAGAGTAAGACTACTTTTATCAGTTATCCATCATGACCACATCTTTTCAGACAGAACTTTGGGGATGCTATGTGCTGCCCTGTGTAACTATAAACCCTGAATCTTGATGTGTCATGACAATCATGGGCTTAGAGTACTTTTATGTCCTGAACCAGCACAGGAACTCTGCAAGCTGAGTGGCTGCACTAGTAAACCCCTAGTTATACATTCTGCAGGGGTACATGTAGCTTTACATGATGAATCAGACAGAATGAAGCTGGCCATTAGAGTGATGTTAATTGAAGCCATGACTCATTCATTTGCATTTTTCCTTGCCACAAAGAATATTTAAGTAAGACCCTTTGCTCCTTATAAGGTCTTTAAATCTGTGTCTAGCTACATATCTGAGAAGCTACTCATCCCAATGGTTGATCAGAAGATCTGGTATCATGGGCATGTACAGCAATTTGAAATCCAACTTGAAAGCTGACCAGGGTTTTTGGGCAGCCTGCCTTTCTGTAGCACACTTGTGGGATACTATGGGCACTGGTTACTCTGCATCTCTTTGCCCAAGACCTACTCCTCAGTCTATTTACTCATCACGAACCCACATTGCTGAAGTAAAAGGCAACCAAAGACAATTTTTCACATTTCTCTTTTTTTTTCCCCTGCTGAAAATTAACTAAAGAACAAGTTGCAATGAGCACACCACTTGCTTTGTTACTGTAAATATGTGCAGGAAGTGACAGTCCTGGGCTCATTTTCAATTTGAATTGACCAGGTATCTGAAGGTTAGAAAGGAAAACATTGCAGAACAGTGGCAGAATTAATTGTATGTTACCCAGCAGCCGGGGTCCGAATAAAGATCCTGTCTTCACAAGGCAGGAATGGATTGGCTAGAATTCCCAAAATATGAAAGCCTTGCAACAACAGAATGTCATTATAAAATGTATACATTTTTATATCCTAAGAAAAAAATATCCTGTGGTATTGTATAATTAGGATATAATTTTCAACCAAATTCTGCACCTTGCTTAAAGGTTCTTCACAAGATTTTTTTTCACTTTTCTATTAAATTCTAATGGACTATAAAAACGGGGGATTAATTTGGCCCATTAAATGCTAAAAGATTAACACTTTTCTAATTTTTCTAACAATTTAGAAGTGAATTATATAGTTGCACTGCAGTTATTCCACTTAATTTTACTTTTCATGTCATTTTTCTCTCAGCATTAATTTTGTGCCTGTTGCAGCATTCAGCTCAGGACATATCTCACTGCAGTCCATTATCTGACCAGTCGAGCCTGCAGAAACAGGGAACCTTACTTAATTGGAAAAATGCACTGATGCAGAAAAAGTACATGTGAGTTCTTGCACCAGCTATACCTTTTAAAAATGCATCATTACAAAGATGACAAACTGCCATTGGTTCTTTGATCTGAAAGATTTTTGGGAGCTGCTGGAGTCAGAAAGTAGAAGGACTGAAGCCGAAAATTCCTTTCATGTCATATTATGGAATAGATGTGTAAAGAATGACTGTACTGGGAAGCACCAGGTGAGAATTTTTAGAAGCTCTTCAAAGCCCTCAGTGAAATCTGATTTAAGAGTACCGCTTCATTCTCCACTTACTAGTGTTCTCCAGGTAGACTGTATTCCAATGTGCTTCACAGAGTTAAATAATATAGCTACCTGGATAAATAACAGTAAAAGGAGTAGTCAGTCACAGAAAATTATAGACTTGGGGAACAGCTGTTTCCAGCTGAGATTTAAAATGAAATGGCAAAATTACAGAGCATTATTCTATTCCACAGCGGCCAGAGGATATTGGCAAACTCCAACACACCTGAAAGCTATCAAATAATAAGCAAAATTAATCAGACAAGAAGAGTGGCTGGACGAGTTCAATGATGTGAGCCCTACTGACACAACCTCTATGGAAAGTGAACCTCGCTGACACCGGATCAAGTGTAACGTGACATTAATTTTCTTCTTTCTGACCTCTCTTGACTGAATGTGCTGGAGCACTGAATTCTTGATGCTCACATCAGAAGGACCTAATGTGAGAGTCCCGTGGTAGCCAAGCCCTTCAGTGGCCTGTCCAGTAGCACAGTGTGTGAGCTTGGGCTTGGACCTATTACTGGAGTAAGGTCCGAAGTCTGACTGTCCTTGGTGGTTGGCAACTGTGAACTGTTTTCCTTGATCCTCGTACCAGAGAAGGTTTCCAAGTCACCAACTGCAAAACCAGCATTTTTGTGGAGGTGAAAAGAGCAAACCTCAGCCTAAAAAATACAATAGAAATATCTCAGTTTACACCTACTGAAAAGTGTGATAAAGCAGCTGTAGCTGATCAGCTTCTGTATTCTTAGCTCAGACACAAATCACAATCAGAGACAGTTTTAACATTTTGAATAGTATGGGGAGAAAAAGATGGAGATATATGCCATAATATATCATCTGAAAAGGTCTTGTAGGCATAGTCATCAACCGTTTAAAGATTTCACCATTCATATATCTTTTTTAACAGTCTGTTTCTTTCAGAACCTGTACACTTTAGATTTGACACACTTCAGGCAGAGAGGTGATACCACTACAATACCATATCCCAAGCCTGAAGAAACACAAATAATGCTTTAAAAGTTGCACACATTCCACCACCGGCTCATTTTTTTTACTGCAGAAATGTCGATTTGGTTAGATCCTTAACTGTCTTTTCCCTGTAGTACCCTCAGCATCCCAGTAACAAAAAGCCATCTGCTTTTTCCAGCCTCCATTTAACACCCGAGCAGGAGGAGTCATGCTGTGCCCAGCATTATTTGCACTCATGAGAGAGAAATGGGAATATATTCAATGCACTTTTTAGGATTTGCCTAACAGCTTTGGAAATCAGTGGCAAGATTCACCCTGATGTTAGGAACTTGTACATATATATATCGCTCATCTAAAATACAGTATTTAAGGTGCTCCCCATAGACTTCTAGTTCTACCACAATAAAACCCTTAAGATGGACTCCACAGAAATTTGGATGGGTAAAAGTCTCACTTCAGGTATGCTCTGTGGTCATTTTAGAGCCTGATAAATGTTCAACAATGCAAACTAATATGCAGTTGTTTTGTGGGAATAGTTATTGTGTTAATACTAAAGACTCGTATGGGTGAAGGATATAATTGTTACATTTGATGGGGATTTGACAAGAACACCTATCTTTGTTAAACTTAGTGAGTTGGTGTTGTTAATGGCATTCTGGGAATCAGAATTTGTGTGGAAAAAAAAATACTCTGTATCTGTATCCTTTGCATCTGTAAATGTTCACTTGTAAGAAACACACTCAACATTTGAGATGCTCTGCTTCGTCATTTCTGCAGTAGAGCCTTACTTACTTAGGCCTAATTAATTTTTGGTTTAATCCTTCTGTGCTTGAAGATACAGGGACTGAATTCTGCTCATCATCCCACCCACTTACGCCACTTATGTCAGGTTTGAATATGAAAAAGAAATCAGTGTTGTACAAAAAGGATACAGCATAATGACAAAAAAATACTGTGCAGCAGAGGATTTTTTTTTTTTTTTAATATTAGGGCTAAAAGGATGACTGTTTTGCAGAAACATGTTTAAAATTATTACAAGAGAAATGCTCTGCTCGGGAAAATGATAGAATGCAATTGGAATCAAAAGGATAACTTCATGGGGATAAAAATCGCAGCAATGCTAAATGAAAATGCCTGATGAATTTACGAGGAAACTCATTAGCCATATACTGTCTGACATTTCTTCTCATTGCCCAGCATCTCAGAGTCTAACAGCAGAAAGGTATAAAGAAATGGAAAAGATTTGTAATCCATATATTGTGAGGATCAAGTGGGTCTACCAGAGGAGAGAGAAAAACCTGACGTATTGTAAGTAAGTGTTCCACAGAACTGGTAGCTGAAAATAAGTTCTTAATCACCATCTGCCAGCAAGCACAATGTTGAAATACACATGGTGGTAAACATTTTGGAATCCATAAGTCTTTCTGGGCTGCCTTCCTAAAAAATAAGGAAAACAGTTTTGATGTATGTTTAACTGGTGAGCATTTGGTCACCCACAAAGTCAGCTGCTTGAAAATGTTGTCTTTGCTGTTGCTGAGTGCCTATGAGAAGTGAATCTAGCATGGAAATGTGTAGAGGAAGAGAGGTATAGATGTAGGGCAAAACTTGAACAACACTTGTAAGTAAGACACATATAAAGCCTAAATTCTCTCTGACATTGCCCTGCACTTTCAAATTCTTTGAGGTGAGTAGCTAAATGGATGTGAGATTTTGGCTTTTTCCAACTGTGAAGCTTGCAGGAGAGTGATTGTGAGGAGAGTAAGACCCCTTGTTTGTGTCTATGTTGGTGGTAACAGTGGGAGGATATATCTTCAGAGGGCTATGATACTGTAGGTAATGGAGCTGAACACAGTGCCCATTGAAGAATATCCAAAAGCCCTGTTTGTCAAAGATAGCCTGTTTGCAAATATTAAATGCATATTGAATGTATGATTGTGAAAAATTTGTGTTTTTAGCAACAGGAAAGCAGAATAGAGAACTGCGTTGCCAAGACAGAATATACGTACTATATACTTCTGGAACGGATTATTATTTTTGGAAACTACTGCAGAAATTCTATGTTCCCATGACTGAAAAGAGAGCACTTTTTAGAATGTTTACACTGGGAGATACAAGTTCTAGTCCCAGCTCTTGCATGAAATTAAAATAATCTTCGTTCCAGCAGTTCTTAGCCTCCCCATCAACACTGAATTGGCTTTTAGACTGCTTTTCCCTCTTTTAAAATTGATAGCCTAAAAAGATCAAAGTGTTCTGCAGGAGTTCAGGAAATAGATGCCTACCTTTATTTTTACCTCTGTGAAGACTGAGTCAGATGAGTATATAGTCTGATTTTCTAAGGACTCCACTCAATAAGATGGATGTTAGCATATGAAGGAAACAAGAAACAAAAGTCTTCTATGACACCAATAAGCTAAGTTTCTGAATTTGCAGTAGAATATCAAAGTTGCTTTCACCTAATATTTTATTCTCCTCTGTATATTTCCCTCAGCAAGAAGACGGCATCCTGTGGTATATACAAAAACAACTAAACCAAAGATCTACTGTGAATTGTTAAAAAGTTCGCAGCTCTAATTTCACAATTACCAGGTATGGATAATTTTATGGCCCTTTGAAGGCTGAGTATGGAATGTGCAATCTGGATATATGGGTGCTGAGGTAACACAGACATTAGTTGGTGAATATGTTGCCAATGAAGGCTTGAGTTTTCATAATGGTGCTAAAATCCAGGCTCAGGGAGGGGGAACACTCAAGAAATCAAACTGACAGCGTGTAAGAAACCCCACATCATCAAGAAAAGCTGCTGTAGCAGAGCAAGCAGGCCAACATGATCCCAGCTCCTGGTAATGCTCACTGGTGTCCGCTGGAATGTGTCAAACCACTGAATATGAATGGGCTCCAGTGGGAGGGATGGCCTTTTCCTTGCAAATATTTCTTCAGCTCTTAAGTTGCCCCGCAGCAATAATGCTTGGCTTTTTATAGAACACTGCCTGATTCATCGGCAACCTTTAGCTATTTTATTGATTTAGCATTTCTTCAGAGATGCAGTGAAATATATGACCCGTGGACAATGTGATTTTTTTGAAAGCCGATGCTGATGTCAGGGGTATGTTGTCTGGTTCAAGCTCTGCTGCCTTTGGAGTTCATTAGAAGTTGTTTTAAATATGCTTTCTACTCTGTTTATTAACTATATTTCTTTTTCCACACTTGGTAAGGGTTCTGTTTTACACTGCCTTTGGTGTGCATTTCAAATCCTCTTGGTGAATTGAGTCATTTCACGGTGAAGTAAGTGGAATGTAAGAGAAATATGCTGTGGTTGGGACACTGTGGCTTACTATATCAAAAACAATAAAGGATGAGGAAGAGGTTGGGAGGACTTTTAGAATCTGTTTTATTTATTCCTTAAAAGTAATGAAGCAAAATGTTTATTGTGTGTGTCCTCTGAATGTTAATCTGCTCAGCAGTTGGAATCACAGTGAAAGGTGATAGCAGGCTCTGATGGAATTGTGTGTAGCTCATCTGAACAAAAGGCCAGTTGGTAGGTTACTGAATCAGAAGCTAATGAGCAGGCAAGGCTGGGATTTGGGGTGTGGTGAAAGTGGGTTCACCACACAAGGATTTTAGGAATAGAAGCATAGACCTGAGCAGCTAAGTTTATGTTGAGACATGGGCGGGTTAACTGTGAAAGCTTCTGAGCCTGCAACAGCCACCACTCACCATTTGATGCCAGTGTCTAAATGTAGCTCTAACTTCGAGTTGCTATTTCTGAAAACTGGCCTAAGTCTTTGGGAGTTTATAATCGTGCTGCTAAGGACAAAACGCAGCACAACAGAGACAATGGTATTCACTGTCCTTTGGCAGATGCTTTGTAATAGCAACATGTCAGGCTGAGTATCCTTCAGCTCGTGTACATCTGTATGTATCAAAAGATGATTCGATTGAAGGAGCTCCTACTTTCTCCCTCCCCTTCCTTCTACTTGCTTTATCTCACCAGGAATCCTCACAGGTATTATTGCACTTGCTGCTTCTCAGCCACCATTGCTGCACAGTTCCTGTTCTTTTCCACTGTAGAGATGGAGCAAGAAGACCCTTGATAAGCTTAAAGTTGCTTCTAGTCCACTGAAAGCTTGAGCCAAGAAGCTCAGAGACCATGTAGTATGACAGCACCACTCCACACCATGTGGGCATAGCTCAGTGACAACACTGAATGAGCAGGAGAGAAGCCTGGAGTTGATGCATCTGGATTTGGTGGCAGAGGCAGTAGCTGTTGTTGCTACACATGATTAACAAGATGTGAAAATAGCCTCATCTAGAAACAGAGGGATTCCCAAAACTGATGGGTCAGTTTGATGCTAGAGCCAATGATACTGTAATACTGAGTGAAAGCAGCTGGCCTGTCCAAATTCTGTCATGAGCTGTAAATCACAGTGTCCCTCTTCTCATGTGAACAGACCTACAGTAACAGCTCATCTCTGTGGAACTTTAAATAGCCAGGGCCGAAATAACTCCTGTGTCACTCCAGATTTCTGCTGGTGCACGATAAAATTACGCTGGGATGGAAATGCCACGGTGAACCAGACTGGAGCATAAATGGTTGTGACTTTTGCATGTTTTCTTAAAGCCAGGTGATAGCTGGTTCTACAGAGTGTAAGTGCCATGTTCTTCACCTGGCTTCCTGCAATGGCCAGCTTTTGTGGCTGGTGAGAACTGCTATATTGAATGGATGGTGTTGGTGGGTGGATTAGTTTTCCCAAAAGAAAGTCTGATGAAACCAAAACTGCAATCCCTCCCCATCCCTCCCACCAACACAGGCCACAAAACTCAGGCATTTGTGATTGTGATTGGCAGTGGGTGTTACAGACCCTTAGGAGTGGCTCAGAATTTGTCTGACCTCTGCTGACATAGGCATCCTCTTTCCCTTCCTAATAAAATGGTGCCTTAGAATTGATTCTGATGTTTAAATCTTTAAAGCAGGAAGCTGTGAGAGCAATAAAATTTAATCAACAGAGCACTTATTTTATCAAGTAAATGGATAATTGTGGCATTTGACATTCTTATGAGGCTCTGTCTCTCGAACATTTGCCTAATTATCTCCCCCCTTTAAAGATTCTGTTCAGATTCCTGTTTAGCAGTTCATTGCATAATCAGATTCAGCTTTTCTGAAATATTTTGTTGTTGTTTTTGTTATTGTTATATAGTGAATTCTCTTGGAAAGGTCAAGTATGTTGTCAAATATTGTACTAATTTCAGTTTTCTTTGTCAGAGCCCTGGACATAATTAAGAAAATACATTCTCTGAGTAGGTCGTTCCAGTAACCAGCTCCATCCTAAAGAGCAATGGCATCACTCAGTTGAGACGTTGAGAGAATCTCTGTATAGTTAAAGGGACCCTCTTAAGGTCCCTTTTAACTCTATTTTCTGTGTTCCTTGGAGCACCCATTTAGAGCAAAGGTGCCTTTGCATTCCAGAAGCATACTTTTGGCAATGCATCCGTGTCACCCAGCGATAGCTGTCAGAAGCAAGGCTTTCATTAGGCTCCCTTCTAAGTTAATGGATGAAGGAACATCTCCATGAGGTAACTCATCCCCAGTGTCTGCAATAACTAATCTTATGATGAGTGGAATTTTCCTCTGAAAACCCTGCTTCTCCCAGCTGATAGAGAAACTGCAGAAAATGGCCTGGACCAGACATTCAAGACCTACACAGCAAAAGTTAGGTAAAATTAGGTCTGCCTGGGGGAAGTGTCATTCCGTACCTGACAAGTTTGTGCAGGTTTCTTCAAAAGTGACAGGACAAATGCACGGACTAAAAAATAAAAATACATCATCAGTAGTTTGGGAAGCTGTATATTGCTAATGGTTTCCATCCACTTTTGGATGGTTTCTCTACATGTTAACTCTGTTTTTGTTGTCTGCCTTAAACATCCAGTTCTGGCCCTGTCAGGGAGAAGATTCCAGCAGGAAGGACCTCTGGACACACCTGCCATCAGCTGCTACTATATTCCTGAGCTCCACATACATGGAACATTTCTTAGTGTTCCCTCAGGTGTAGTCACAAGGGATAGATGTGTGTATTTGGAGAAATAGTACAAGGACTCTGTATGATCGGAGTTCCCTTCCTGCTTCAAATAGTCCATAGACCGTGTGCCAGCCCTCGGCGTGAAGTTGGCATTGAGTCCACAAAGTGAGCTGGTTTCCTGAATGGATGAGAAGGCAGGTGGCAAGCCAAAAAAAGCTAGTTTAAAAGCCTGTGAATGGAGAATGAAAGACACAGATGTGTAAAGGAATACTCGTATTATAGCTCTAGACAGACATTAATGAGTGTGTGTCCTAACTGTCATACCAAGGTTATAAGCCCCTGCTTACATGCAAGACAGATCTAGTTTGTCCAGCTCAAACCCTGGCAGTTCAAACTCCCGCTTAATTACAAGATTTATGCCTTTGCCTTTATCCAAAGAAATGAAAAAGTAGTTCATTCTCTCAAGTTCCCTTGTTTTTGTTCTCGTTATCATAAAGGTAAAGGTGCCAGTTGGTCAGACATTTTTATAATTAAAGCTTTAAAATTTAATAGTGAAGTGAATGTTTTACACTTTGGCACTTTGGGTTGCTCCATCAAATATTTTGTGTGATCTTCATAGGAGTATGAATGCAGTGGGGTGCTGAAATACTTCAAATAATTTGTCCTCGGGGTTTCCTCCTTTTGATCTCTGTTTTTGTTTTAAAAAATTGTTGTCCTGTGGTGCGATGGTTTATGAAGTTTCAGCAGTGTCATCCAGTAGTGCAGAGATTAGTCTCAAGTCCTCCCCAGGATAAGCAGTCACAGGTATATTTTATGTGTGGCTGGCACTCCTCTGAATCTGCCAGCATGTCTGTCGTTTGTTCCAGGGCCAGCGGAGAGTAAGGATGGCTCATTTAGCATATGGATGGCAGGGCAACTGGAGCTTTTCACTCATTCAGAACCTGATTTTCCTTCTTGTACAGCTCACTAGTCTATCAGAATGATTTCACGTTGAGGTTTTTCTCACAGCTTCCAATTTATTCGAATTTATCTTTAAAAACATCAGGAAACATTTTAGTCCTGCTGGTTTTGGTGGGAAGAATCACAAAGGTACTCCACGTGAAGCTACAAACATCTCTTCTCTTGAACCTCTGACCTCACAGATGATCTTGTCCTTTCTCCTCTTCCTCCTCCTGCCTTCTTTTCGCACGCAGTCATGTTTTCTTGCCGGTGTTTCATCTCCTCAGCATTCCCACAGAAGCCTTACATGCACAAAGTGCCCACCTGGTGGTGGTTTGTGTCGGAGGTGTTTGCTCGCTGCCCGGTGCGTCCTGGCAGGTGGAGCTCCTTCTTCAAAGGGAGCTGAGGAAGCGCTGCTGTCCTTGCACACGGAGATCAGTAGTTTCCTTACCAGTGGAACAGTGGCTTTCGTGCCCCTTCATTGCCTGCCTGCTGAGACCGACAGTTCAGATTATTGTGTACCTTCAGAGAGATGTGGGAAGAACATAACAAGTTCCCTGTGCTTTGGAAGTTACTCCTTTTACAACTCTTATTCTTCCAGATAGGCATGACTGTTTATGTGAAGAGAATAAATAAATATGGGTTTGTTTTGAGAAATGTGTTTGTTTTGAAAATACAACATCGTAGAATAGATTTAATTTCATTGCAACATTATCAACATTGATAGCAAATATCTTTAAGGCAGAACAGAAGGGTAATGTATTTCTTCTTTTCTTCTTATCATCTTTGTATTGTTTTTCCTTCAATTTGATCCTGCTGCTGCAGACTGAGAACCTTTATGCAAAGCACAGAGACAACTTAGGCTCTCATCAGATTGCTCATTGCCTTGCAACACTGGATTTTAATGGGTACTTGATGTTATGTTGGAAAAATATTCTTTTGGGCTGCTCCATGACAACATTATTTTCATATTCAAATCCTTGAAAAAAAAGTGGTTGCATGCTGATTGGATCAAAAACTGGATCTCACTTTTAGAAGATCTACGAATCTTTTAAGAATGCCCCACTTAAAGCATTGATTATGTTTCTATGTCCAGCAAAGTTAGCATAACTTTTTGAATTAAACCAAATTAGGAAGCTCTCTTTAACTGCCCTTTTTTTGAAATAGCACCAGTAACACATGATACTTTTTGGATAGTATGTTTCTGTTCTGTTCTACCTAAGCAGTCAAATGGAATAGAAAGGAAAATCCTCAGGGGTAAATACTGAAAAATCCACATGGCTTTTATGGCTGTGTCTACCAAGCAGTGAAGCGGCACAGCATGAACACTCTTACCAGGAAGTATCATGTACACTAAGGGCACTTCTGCAAGAGTGCAGGAATTCACAACACCTCTCTGTTTCACTAAAAGCCTTCATTAAAACAAATATATTTTTGCTTACCTGTGGCATTTCTGCAGTTTTTCAGAAGAGTATTCATATTTATCCTAAACCCTTGGGAGGAAATTCGGCTCCATTCATGAGCCAGGAAAAGGTATATACAAACATTATCTCTCACTTATAGCCTTGTTTTGAAGGCTTAAGTGCAATTTTCTACACAGAGATGAATTTCATTCTCCAGTAGTTCTAAGTATGCTGTTAAAATTTGCTATATGTCACACTAAAAGGACAGCTCATCTCATGGTCCCTGTCCTTAACCTTTTTTTACACATACACAACCTATAAAATATCTTTACCCGGAGCAGAATTGCATCCTGCCTGCTTCCTACCTCTCTTCCTTCAATAATAAATAGGTCATATTTGATTGGTCAGAACAATATTTGAATCTGAGATTAATTCAGCAAATTCTGTTGGCTGCAACAAAAAAAAAAAAAGCCAAACACAAAGCCTACAAAGAAGAGATGGAAATATCGACAAGAATAGTTCTAATATTTTCCAAACATGAATATTTTCAGCATTATAATCACAGAATCAGAAAATCATTAAGATTGGAAAAAACCTCCAAGATCATCAAGCCCAGCCATTAATTAGAGATTTAATTCAGAAGGGAATTTACAACAATAAAGAAAGGGAAGGTATCATCCCATTCTCCATTAATAGCCCAAAATTCAGTGGTTCTTACTTGGACTTTGTATGAGGAAGTTTCCAGGAACCTGAATGCTGGAAACAAACCAATAAGTAGGCCTATTAAAATGCTTAAGCTAACCAAGTATGAACAGCCCTCAGCTCTAGGGCCAGTGAAAATTGTGTTACTAAAACAACAGGCTGGAGGGATGACCACTAATATGTAAATAACTGGTCATTCTCTGCTGAGCTGTAGCCCCTTTTCTGGTTTGTCAAGGATGAGATTGAATTCAGCAGCCAAGAAACGGAACTGATGATGATAATTATTGAAAAACAGCAGTGCGGTTTCCCTTGGAACAATCCTGCTACATAGTAACGTTTTTCAGGTTCTCAAGAAGAATTCCTTTTCATGTAGAACTCACTTTTGGTGCAGAATCAATATTTTTCATCTTGTGGCTATGGAAATTTGCTGAAGTGGGACAAGTTACATGACTTTTGTATTTTTTTGTTGCCAGAGGAATGTATCCTGGAAGATCCTTGAAAGTGTGTTCCTTGATATAGGCTAAATTTCCCTCTACTTCTGGCATTTACAACACTACGTCCAGCCAATTTATTATGTTTAAAATTAAACTCCTTCTATCATTTTGGTAGCATGACCCAGTTCTCTTGTAAGATTTCCCCACATGCAAGGTATCCTCGTATTAACAGATGTCTCAGCTGTCTTATACCAGCTTCTCCTTCCCTGCCTGTCACCCTCAGTAAACAATATTAAGGGCTTCTGCTTGAATTGTTACCATTTCCATTGGGTTGCTAAGCACATTTTACATGTGGACTGTCATTTCTTTCTTTGCTTGCTTTTTCCCTCCTCTCTTTTCCCCCGCTTTGTCTCCAAGTCCATTTGTAATATATTTGTAGAGTTGCCCTTCAGCTTCATTAGAGCATTGATTTTTTTTTGGTTAATTTATCTAATTCCCAGTCAAATGAGGACATGGTACTTGTAAATCATTTAGTTCCTCATTAATCTCTTCCAGTGCTGGTTCCATTTTTCAGCTGTCTTCCAATTTACTATCTCTAGCGAAAAATATCCACTGTTCCCATCACTTGTCACAAGTAATGTCACGGTTGCTGTGGATCCATTGGCCTGAATAATCAACATGATTTTTTTTATTAGAAATAAAAATATTTGCTGCTGCTGTAGAAAGCTGCGTCTTTAATCCCATGCAAGGAAGTTCACTAAATGAAATGCAATAAACAGAAAATGTAAAGCTTGCCCTGTTACTTTGTGCCAAGTCTTATTCATTAGTTTTTCTTTAACAATAGCTGTAGAATTTTAAGATGCAGCTGAGAACAGCAGAAACCCTGAGAACTGCATCCTTATGCCTTGACACCTCACTGGCAGAAATCCCGTTGAGATGAGAGGAGTAAGGACTTCAGCATTCACATGAGAGTAGCAAGTATCAGCTTAGTCAGAACCCACAGATAAAGAATTCTCTGCTCCTATCCTTGGCTACAAAACACTGGTATCACATCAGGCTTACAAGCTGCTTATAGGTAGATTGGCAGGACAGGCAGGGTGCCTGCTCATACAGCAAACTGGCAAGAAAATAATTTTCTTCTGAAATGGAACGGTGCTTTTAAGGGCAGCAGGTGATACTCCCCCTTCCTGGTCAGCACCAAACGCTGCCCTAGCAGAGTAAGAAAGAGAATTAGACTGAATTCCCTGCTGAAGGGAAGGGTTGTCATTGCCCATAACTGTTACATCGGTTTCATTGTTGAGGCAGAATGGGCCTCACCTTTAATGTTCCCAGGCCAAACCTACGCTTCAGCTGTATAAGACTTGACTTGTGTCCCCTAACACTGCTCTGTACTCTATGACAGCTTTTCAAAGTGGCTTTCCCTGCATTTCAGGTATTTGCAGTGTATTTCGGTGTGAGCACATATACTCTTTGTGATCTTTAAGACATTAATCACAACCACTGTTATTATGTTATTTCGAAAAGAGGCGGATGTTACCGGTAGACTCTCGATGTCACTCATCCTGACTTTCTCCATAGTCTTTGTGCAACAGTCACTGAAAATTACTTCAATGCCATGGTTATTTTAGTTGCCATCCAGTGACTCATCTTCCTCTGGCTGTAATGGGATTTAAGGAGCATTTAATGTTCTCTGCCATGTATGGGGTAATTGCTTGGATAATAGAATGATAAGCATCTTAAATTTACTATAGATAGAGATGTTAGACTGATGGGAAGAATTAAAATACGTGGACATTTTGTATTTGAGACATCAAATAACAAGCACTGCCTTTTCAAGAACTGGAGTCCTACATAGGGAAAAATCAGGCCACAGTGTTTCTTCATGTGGCAAAAATATCAGAGGAGGCAGAAGAAATTGGTGTAGCTTTGTTTGTAAAGTATGTACTGGTTAAATTGCTGCCCCTTGCTGATCTATCTAATCCTTTTAATGAGGCTAGGTAAGCAAAAAGGAGGCAGTAATGATGCTGATGACTCAGAGATTCCTCTGTGTGGAAGAAAACAAGCAGAAGATGATTGTCTAAACAGAACAGCACAGTGATTCTCCAGGTGTCCTTTGCACCTGTAAAATGGTTGCTGGGTGGCAAACTAACCAAGCTCAGAGGCTCCCAGTGTCCCTGGGTATAAGTGCTAGAATACAAATTTGTACATTGTAAGAGTGTGAGATTTGCTGTGTTTCAGCCACCCTTCAGCTTGCAGGATGCATTTTTCTTAAGCTTAGGTTTGTGTTGGTCCTTTATGTTCGAAGAATGAGACAGCAGCACAACAGCTCAGAGGCAATAACCAGCACACAGAGACACTGGGGCACTTTGTTCTGCTCTGATGAATGGAATTTAACCCATCTTTCTCACCGAAACTGCTCTTATCTGAGGATAAGGGATAGTATTTCTTTTACACTCCCTCATTCCTTTTTTTTTTTAATAATGAAACATTTACAGGGTATGCTTTGTATTCAATGATTCCCTTATGTGAAGTTCTGGGACATCGTCCCTTCACCTATGTTGACTGTTTATTGTAACTTTTCGTTGCAAAATTTGTAATCACTGATGTTGACCTGGGACTGCAAACTCCCTGGAGAGAATCCTGACCACTAGGTGACAGAGTTAACTTATTTTCCTTCACTCAACGAGCTTTTAATTGTTCATGCAAATTGAAGCTGACTCAGCCAGAGAGATTGTAGGGACTTCTGCCCCATAAAACAGGCAAGCACTTGTGGTGAGAGAAGTTTTTTTGAGGGGCCAGTTGAATCCCATCAAGCAGAAGATGGCTGTAAATGTATGTTTTCGTTTGCTGAATTTACCACTAGATTGTCATACAAAAGAAGGAGCAGTAGTTCGTCCCGTTAACTGTGCTTCCAAAGGCAGGAATAACACTCCTCCTTTAGACATGCTGATAGTCCACCAGCTGGATCACCCCTCAGATGGAACAACAACTGGTGGAACCCAGCAGGGCTTGGCACCAGACTGCCAAGTGATGTTAAACATCTGTGTTCATGGTCAGAAGAATTCTAGAGACTCAGGGAACACTCACCTTTACGCTTGAGTCCCTTGAGGGAATTCAGGGTTTATATGCCAAGAGGGGAAGGAGACAGCCAGCAGTTCGTCGTATCCAAGCTTCAGGGTAGGGTGGTAAATACAGAGAGAAGTGAAATGTATATGCCCTAGCCCTTCTGCGCGTCTGGTACTTGGTATCTATTTCACTTGAACAACATGGCCTTCTGCCATTGCAGCCTCGTGCCAAGAAAACCAGCGTAATATATGTTTGGTGCCAGCTGTACAAGTTACACAAAGAAAACTAGTTAGAAGAAAGTTTAGAAAGTTTAGAAGATCGGAATGATTGCTGCAGGGGATTATTTTTTTCACCTGCAAGGCTTAATTAGTAGGATTCCAGATTGTAACAGTGAAGTGCTTAAAAATATGTTGGATTGCATTGAGACGGGTGTTTTTTGTATGGGATGCAAGTTTTGATGACATAGTGAAGTTGTTGAAAAATCCAGCAGCACTTCCTCAGACAGCTCCAGCTCATGCACTGTGCTTTGGATACTGGAACCCATTTTGTTGCAGGCCAGAAAGTTTCACATTTGACTTCTTTTTCTTCACACAGTCCTTACATCAGTTTTATTTTTGAATTTGTCACTATATAAATCTACATGACTTTCACCATAATCTTGAATAGTTGTAGCAGGGTGAGTACAATGCATGCTCAAATGTATAAGGTAGGTGAGAATGTCACAGGCAGTACTGAACATCCCCTGCTTTGCCTGGGGAGCTGTTACCCTGCTATGCACAAGAAAGCTGAACAGACCACAGTGCATCTCAGAGTGCAGAAGGCTAACTGAGCACTGCCTAGTATTTTTCACTGTCTATCCATACACTGTAAAGCAAAAATGCTGGTATACATATTTCTAGCAACTGTGAATTTTTACACATTGGTAAATACCATAATTCTCTTCTGCTTGTCAAGATGTGCTACTTTCAAGTGTGGGGCTTCAAAGGAGGCCATTTAGAAACACAATTTTCCAATCTGGATTGGCACTTACGTGCCCCCCTGAAAACGAGTCACTGACACCGCAACTTTGAAATCCTGCTAAAAAAAGGAGTATCTCTGTCTTGACACGTCTGTGCACTTACTGCTGGAAAACAGTTAAATCAAGAGAATATTTATAGCACCAGTGGGAGAATAAAGTTGGTCCCTTAACTGTGACAGAGCCCATTTCAGTCCTGTCAGCTGTCTCCTTTCTTAGCTGAACATCAGAAAGCAAGTTCCATTCAATGGTGGCTTCACGCTGCTCTCTGCTGCGAGCTGAAGCTTCAGTCAGTGTTAGTGTGAGTCTCTTATTAGACCCTTCTGTCTGTACTGGCTGCAGCTTCCTGCTTTTGATCCCTGGTCTCTTGCATCTAACATCCACTTGTCCTCTTGGTTGTGTAATGCTTCATGGAAGTTTTCCAGTCCATCTGTGTGTAGGGGATTTTAAGTATATGCTAATTTAACTGTAAATTATTGACAAGATGAATACGGAAAGATCGGTTTGTATAATGCTTTTGATACTGGAGAAATCTGATCAGATGTTTTCCATCAAGGAAGCCTCTTGTCCTGGTTTCCCCTCTTTGTATGCTTCATTGAGACTATCTCCTGCTTGGCAAGTGGTCTGAGAAACTGAGAACTAGCCCCCACAATATTCATAGCTCCAAATACATGAGGGGTACAATCAAGTTTAGGCAGCTCAGGCAGACTCATTATGTTGGTGTTTGCACTTTTAGCTCTTCAGTGACTGTCATAAATTCCTTCCCTGCAGTTTAGGATGGGGAGGCTCAGTGAATGTGTTGTGAGACATGCTCAAGAGAGTGCAAAGAACAGTTTTTAAGCCAGTTGGATATCATTAATTAAAACCACAAGTGAATTTCCTTAGCTAAACCTAGCAGCAGTCCTTCTCTGACCTTTCAGTTATTGCGGGTTGTTATTAGGATTATTTTTAGGATGCTATTAGGGTGATTGTCACTAGGATTAAAGGCCCCAAGCTTTTTTCCTCCTAAAAGGATAACATGTTCTTTTTATTTTAGATTAAGGAAATCACAGACCTGTCAAGTGTTGCAATTGCTCAAAGGCTCCTGCCTGCTCCTGCCCTGGCACTGCATCTCATACTTCTCACCTGACTGTCCTTTGCCTTAGCCATCCACTAGAAACACCCCGTCCTTTCTCCTGCTTTGTGGAAGCTGATGATGGAGGATCACGTGTGATGGAGGATCAGTGTGACCTGCAATGTGCCTTTTGTGGCACCCGAGGTATGGGTTGGTAGAGAGGCAAGGCCACAGTACTACCACAGAGCACAGATATGCCCTCTCATGAGATCCAGTGTTCAGGAGCCTTTTGCCAAGGTCTTTCCCTGTCACAGGCTTACCAGATCCACTGCTCTGTCACACACTGAAGGTGCCAGGACTTTCATTTTGGGAAAGAAGCAGCTTGCAAAGACAGCAAATAAAATAAACCAAACCAAACCATTCGCCTTCAATGAAGCCTATGTGAATACCTTCCTTAATAGCCAGAAGTGACTCTGATATAAAGGGTTTGCTATGCTAGGAGTCTAAAGGCACGATGCACAGAAAACAACTGCATTGGCTTTCATAAATCAAAGAATTTGAGAATATTAATAATCTCCTTTGTACAGATCCCTGTTAATTATCTCTGTTGTAGTTTATACAACATATATAGTTTGAAAGTAGTTTATATTTCCATCCTGCAAACTGATCTTGTACAGACTTGTCTGACATATGAAAGTTCAAAAAATACATTTTTTTTCATGTCCAGAGACTGTAGCACTGAGGCCCTGAGTTCCTCCAGTTAGCTGCCGGAAATTAAATCCAGGCTCTTTGATTCATGACCATGTCTCTTTCCTATTATACCTGAGCACTGATACCCTAAACACTGAATTCTGGAAATTTGATTCTGAGCTTCATGGTCTTGGCCTCTCCATCTGTGTGCACATACCCAATGTCCTTATATGCTCTGAACTGGTATCTCTGTTTAGGGATTGCTGTCTAATATTTCTGGAACTTGGAATTTGCTCTTTTAGATTCTTGGCAGAGAGACCCAAAGCTGTCCCTCTGCTTTATTATTTTGGCCTTTAGCCTTTGTAGGGGTATGTTCTTCTTTCCCGAGACTTGCTTTTAGCTCAGCAGTCTGTGAGAACTCTGTGATTTTCTCATTTTTTGTCCTCTAGTTTTGCAGGGACTCTGACCTAGCTGTGATCTGCACAGGTCACTGATATTGCAGGCAATGGGATATCTGAGAAATTTTGGTTTTGATGTCCTTTTTTCCATTTCCTTTCCCAAGTACTCAGCATCTTCCTTTCTCTCTTGGCCTCAATTTAACATCTCACGCAACTTCACACTTTGCCCACTTCACAGCATTTCATCTACTCGATGATGTTGAAACAATTCAAAATGTCTTGCAGGTCCTTGATTCAGTTGTAACATTATGAAAATATCCACATGCAGAACACTTCCTGAAGAGGAATCAAAACAAGATAGTGAGACTGTCTTATTATTGTTTTTAAAACCACTATATATTCACATCCATTGCACTGGGCATAGACTGCTGCAGCTGAAACTGTCCTTGGCAAAGTAAACATTGTGGGAAAAATTCACGTGAGATCATTAATGATTCCAAAATACAACAGCTAGTTTTATTTCTCTTCCTCCTGAAAAAAAAAGTGTGATTTGGTGACTAAACTTTGATGATCTGAACTCTTCCAGTGAAAGTTTTACAGATTTTCTGAGCAGTGTCAAATGACTTCTATCGTTGGAAAAATGTTCTAGTTTTATCATACCTAAATATATACTTATTCTATTTCAGAAAACTTTTTTAAAAATAGACCCTCTTGGCCACATGTCAATGATTGAAATCGCTTCAGTCTCACTGAGGAGACTCACTGAGCTCAGAGTGAGATCAGAGCCCTTCATCTGGAAGACAAGCATACCTGTAGTGTACTGCAAAGCCTAAGACGCATCTGAGGTCAGCTTCCCTGTCTGGCTGTCATCGGATTCAACACCAGCAAATGTAGAGGGCTTTCCAGGTGGCAATTAGTACAGCAATTTGGCCTTAGGATGGGCCTCTGCTGCACGGTACTGTGAATATTGTGTAGGGGCTGTGTCTCTAAAGCTAGACAAAGCTGGGGCCAGGTAGTATAGCTCAGCTCATGTTCACAAGGCTAAATTCTCTTTATATCTTTGAACATGATGGCTGAGCCCAAATGGCTTAGTAAGAACATGCCAATACTGTTCCACCCCAAAATGGAGCCCAGGTAGGATGTGGGAGAGTGGGAGTCTGGATGGGTGAGAACTGGGCTGGGAGCATGCTAACGCCTGAATGGCATTGATGATCACAGTCCAGAACTCAGGGCAGTGCACAGCCCTGCTTATTTCATAGAACCACAGAATCATAGAATGGCTTGGGTTGAAAGGTGCTTAAAGATCATCTTGTTCCAACCCCTTGCCACCAGCAGGGATACCTCCCACTAGACCAGGTTGCACAATGCCCCATCCAACCTGGCCTTGAACATTTCCAGGGATGAGGCATCCACAACTTCTCTGCGCAATGTGTCCAGTGCCAGGTCACCTTCAAAAGTAAAGAATTTCTTCTGTATATACATTACAGCATTTAGTTATTAAGATTGAACTTCTTGAGCGTTTTATGCTCCACTGCAACGCATTGTAATGATGATCACTGTGATGGCAGTGCCATAATGAGGACAATTAGCAACAAGGCTGACCAGCAAGGAAAAGAACCTTTGCTATCAATGCCTAACAATTTCCATCAATAGTAAGGAAACTTTGTGAATGTGTGAATACTTAGTCCACTTACAAAGTCCATTGTCTTTGAAATAGTTACATATAATGTGATTGTGCGTGTGTTAGTGGAGTAAGATTGGAAAACCTTTGTTCTTTCAAGGGAGAAAAAACTATGACCACATGGTGCTTTTGCCTTAGAAGTGTTGCCCCACTTTGAATTCCAAGTAGCTTATTTTTGGACCAAAATAGTTCATTCCCATGGAAACTCTGCATTTGCACATTACTACTCTGAGCCAAGTCCTTTCAGGCTTTTGTCTAGAGGTACTCTGTCCTGTACCATTCTGATCATGTAGCCATAATCCTGTGCTTCAGTACATGCTTTCCTTTTCATCCCTAAAAATGTGTGGTTTTCATCTCAGTTATAAAATGACCTAACAAATACATCTCCTGTCACCTCATGTATTTGTTTAATGGTCAGTGCAGCCCAGCAACAAATGTCAGACCTTTCACTCTTTGACTTTCAGTTGCAGAGGGAAGAAGCAGAAGTTCAACATGTGGCATGTCAGGGATGGACAGAGAAGCATGGGCCTAATTAGAATTCTGTAGGTGATTTTCATCCAGTTCATTTTTTGAAATCTTGACAGGACAGTACTGTTTTCATAGGTCTCTGATCTGCAAGTCATAAGTGTCAAAATGGATCAGTGTTCTCTTCCTCTGTGTTGTGACTGTTAATTTATATTTCTGCTTTTAGAAGAATAATGGTCATTCACTCAGTTGGGTTAAAATAGAAAGTAATCTGGGAATCCCAGGTCATATTTTTTTTCTGGAAAACTCCAGTTAAAAGGCTTTCCGATAAAAAATGAAGTTGGTAATATTTTTGAAACATGTAGGGGTTCGTTGCTTTCGTTGCCTTTTTATTTATTTATTTATTTATTTATTTATATTTTTTTTATTTTATCATTTCGAGTTTAAGTTTTATTTATCCAGGAAAAGGTATGAGAAAAGAGCTTGTTATGGCATCGTGTTGTGTGTGATTGTCTCTGGCCCCTGCAACTTGATCTTGGCAGAGGGATTTATCTGAGAACTGTACAGATGCACTTGAGGTCATGGGGGATGTTTGTGTACTAAGTAATGAAACTCAACACGTGGACCTCTGGGGTATGACTGGTCTGCACTCACACATGCAGATGATACAGAGATGCTCACCCAGTGTTCTGCAGAGCCCTCCATCAAACCACAATGCCAAAGAGCCCCTGGCTATGACTGGTGGCAAAAGGGGTCACTGGAGTGAGGCTTGGACTAAAAAGGTTTGTAGTCAGGGGTCTGCAATATGCCATGCTGAAGACTTTGGTAACACTTTTTATTCGCAGCTGAGTTGCTCACAGGAATGGCTGTCAGATGCATGGGGATAGTCCTGCATAGAGGTTTGGCAGGACTTGTTTAGTAAAAAGTAGCAATAATTCCTTCTGACAATGAGGAGGCTCCTGACAGGCTTGTTCAGAGACTGATGAATTGGTTTATTCAGACTGTTCCCAGGAGAGAAGAGGACAGGAAGGTGTCCCACTGGGAAACTGCACAGCACAGTCCTGGTGGTGAACCTGAGCTGGGTGCAGCCTTTTGTCACAGATACCTCTATTCAGACCATGGCCAAACAAGGGAATGTGACAAGAGGTAACAGTTTATCACCCATTTGGTGAGGCTGACAGAACTATGTGTTTGCAGTTAAGGCTAAGTCAGCTGCTAAGAAAACAACTGCATAGGTTTAAGATCTTGTAGTCTCCTTGCTGATTGCTGCTCTGCCAGCAGTTACTACGGCAGTGGGAAACCTGGCAGAAAGAAACACATATCCATGCCTCTGCCATTCTCATCCACAGTCTGTCATCTTCGTGGAAACACATTTTCTTTGGTATTGACAACTATCAGGTGTGTTAGGACATCATGGGATTTTGTTTTAAACTTTTTGAGCAGAGTTGAAACTAACACACTTCATGCTGAAATTTATTTTAAATTAATTGAAAATCATGTAAAATAATGCTCTTTCATTGTCAAATTAAATCCTCAGATTCATATCTAAATACTCAGAAATGCGAGCAGTTGTGGAGATTTTTTTTCTTTGTCGTGGAATTACGAGTTTGTTGCAGACTGAAAAAATGGGGTTTGGTACTGCGCCATCATAGATGCATGCCACTTCAATCCTTATTGCAGCAGATCAAATTCTTCTATGCAAATGGCAAAAATGGAATTCAAGAAAATTGCCTTCATTAAGGTATAAATGAAACCATTTGCCATACTTACAAAGACATTCCCAACCTGCTTTTGGCATAAAATGTGTCTTTTACAGCTTATCTTGGCACACACATCTTCTGCTCCTAATTATGAATGCCTTGGGGTGGCACCAAGTAAGCTATAATTCCAGCTGCTCCTGACAAAAGAAGACACTGCTGCACTGCATTATTTCTCTGATGAATGTATCTTCCCAATAAGCTGAGGCAGGCTTTGCATCAGCAACATCTGCAACAACAGGGAGTTAGAAACTGGGTCAGGTATATTGATGATTCGGAGAAGGAGAATGGGTGAAGGAGGGTGTGTATGAGCGTGGATCTACTTCTGCCTTCATATTTTCCTACAAATACCTTGCTAATTGATTCAGGTCCTCTGGTGGCAGCCACAGGGGAAGCTTTCAGTATAAAGTGCTTTACTTGGAGCTTCAGTAACTGAGACTGAAACTGTTAGTAGTAATTCATTTTCTTGACTCATACGGGGACAGCATTTCTCCTTGCAATTCCTAAATAGGTTGAGGGCAGGATCTAGGTAGCACATTGGTTATGCTGTTTGTCCTCACCACTGCTCATTACTACTGGCTCTGGAATTGTGTATGTGACAACGACAGCTTGAGGTGAAAAAATGTCTAAAATAAGATGGCAAATTTCAGGAGGGAGGGGATTAAAATCTGCAGACAAAGGATTACAATCACCTAAAGAAAAAGGTAGATGGAAAGCATGTGTTGTTTTGAGCCTGGTGTTAACATAACAGGCAGCCGAGCAGGAGGACTTATTGTGAAAATATCTGCAGTGTGAAGTTTGATCCCCTGGGGTAAGAAAGGAGACGGTGGAAGCAGCAGCAACTGCAGTCAGACTGAGAAACCTCTGCTTTTGCTGTTTAGTTTAACAGCATTATTGAGCTTATGTTGTGTTGATGGTTCTGGAGACTGTCTAGCTTTCTTTTTACCGGCTGAGCAGGGCGGGTTTGGAGCATGCTCCCTTTGAGCTGCACATTAAGTTGGCTAAGGCGTTATCTGTGAAGGCCACCTCGAAGGAAGAAGAATCTTGAAGGAATCACCTCAGCCACCAAATACAGTCCTTTGCAGTAGCAGGCAGCCCTGTGATAAATGTTTAATACAGGTAAGTCAACAGAAATGCTACTCTGTGTATATCTCGGGAGCCACAGAACTTCCCCTGAACTTTGTAATAACAAAAGGCCATAATACAAAAGGCAGAAACACAAAAGCACACCACACAACAGGAAAAAAGGCAGAAGAGATTGGGGCAATACTGGTGTGTTCAGACTCTAAAGTACCAGGAAAACTTGTCCTTTAAAGAAGTCCAGAAGGTCTTACAAAGTAAACAATCCATCATGATATTGATAGAGACCAAAACCTTCCAAGCCTTTCCTTCCAATCAACTTTGGAAGGATTTTTGGCTTCATTCCTGGGGAACTAGCTGAACCGTTGGTCCCTGAGCAAGATGCATCTTGATTTGGACTGTTGTTTATCCTCTATGTCCATTCTGGTTTCTACTGGCCTCTATCTTCTGAGACAGCTAATTAGATTCTGCGTTACTATTCATGATTCCAGATGTAGTGAGAGTGAGACACGCCAGAAACTGGACACAGACTTTCCGATGCATCTTATGTTGACTGTTAGAGAGACTGTGTCACATCTTGTAAAAACAATATTCTGAAAATAAGCTAACCCTTTCTTTTTTTTTTTTTTAAATGTTTGTTTGTTTTTCTGTTAGACCTTTCTGCAGGGTGAGGGAGAAAGAGCTCATTAGAGACTAGCACAGGAGTCTTGTAGGCTTGTTTTCCTATGTTGTCACTCTATCCGTCTGTCTTATTTTTCTCTGTTGTTGTCTATAGTAGCACGGATCAGATGCGAAATCTGTCCTTTCCTATGTGTTTGTTATAAATTAAACTCCTTCAGGTGGGACTGCTGTCAAACTAGGCTGACGTTTAGAGTCTCTATCATACACAATGACTGCTAAAATTACCCTTTGGGATTTCAAGGCCACTGAGGGCCACATGCTTCTAGCCTTTAAACAAAAGAGAAGAAAGCAGAAGTGTTGACATTGTAAACAAGAAATCAAGTGAAAGCTTCAGCACATTCTTTATACCAAGAGGTTGTACATAGCACTCTGGAGCAGGACTCAGAGAAGCGGAGACTGTGAAAGAGGCATTAGTAGTTATGCTGTCCTTGGACAGAAAATGGCACTGCAGCACAAAATCACCAGGTAGTTCTCGAACAGACAAACCCAACTCTGAGTTGCAAACCTTTGAAAAGTCTCATGCATAGTTCCCAACAGGTGGGAAAGATTTGGTTTATAATGCCTCAATATACCAAAAGTTCCCTGTTCCTTTTAGTGCTGACTAGAACCTGGAAACCCCCTGAATGCAGCCCTGTTATTTACCATTTTGCTGTAGCATTTTTATTGAATAGAATTTTTTCTTGGACTGGTAAGGGAGAAATACTAATTAACTCTCTCCATTTTTGATAGCTTGCCTTATTATGAAACTAATTAGTGTCTGATTTTTATTGTTGTGAGAATTAGAATAGTGAAAAAAACCTTACAGTAACAAAATGATAAATACAGGTTTTTCCTAATGATTCTGGGCTGGGTCAGACATTTAGGTATGTCTTCCAACAAACTTATGTATGCTTTGGAAAGGAAAAGAGAATACTCTTTAAGATACTTCTCTTATTAAACCAGTTCTTAAAATTAACCTCTGAGAAAATGAGAGCAATAAAGTATAGAAGATACTCAGGGCTGGGATTGTCAAGCAAAAAGTCCTGTTTGCTGTCAACAGAGGTTTTTCTTGAAAACTCTAATGGCACAGTTGTTACATCCATTCTAGTACTAAGAATACTCAGGAATTTGTTTGACATCTCTAAAGAAACCAAGGAATCCAGAATGGAACAATAGCTCTTATTGTCACTCTGCCTCTGTAAATGTGAGTTACAAGTGCCTAGGATCAAAGAATATATTAATGTATTTACAGAGATGGGTCAAAAATAGTAGCAGTGTTGTCTTTTGATGGCCAAACACTGTAATAAAAAGCAAATGGCCTAAAGAGTCATCTTGTAAAACTGGAAGTAATCTGAGACACCTAATCTTGCTACAGCAAGTCAATTTATATTAGGGGGCTACACTATTTATTGAGAAGTTCTAAACTATAGGGATTGACCTTTGAGGTGAAATCAAATAGCTACATGATTAAGAAGAATTATCTATGTCAATATACATAGCTCTATTTTAAAAGGCAATGTGCTGGTCTAATCTAATGATTGAACACTTTTAAATGCCAATGGTAAGAGAATCTGTTTCAGTGGCTGCGCTGATTTTTCTGTGTCTGAACTGCTACACTGATACCAGAAGTGTATCTAGACAAACCTTTCAAAATGGGTTGCTTACGTGCAGGATGCAACACAGAGGATGTAAAATCACATATTTTGATTTTAAGTTGCTCTTGGCATTAAATGTTTGAAGACAGTTATGAATCAGAAGGGAATGCAACTGGGTTTAATATGCTATAGTTGGTTGCAAAGTATATAATTTAATGGCATCTTTCTCTCTAAATGTGTTATATACTTCTATACACTGCTTTATGTAAGTACGTGCTAAAAGAATATGTTAAAATGATGCTTTTTCTCTTTATTTAATTCTTAATAGCATGTGTATTCATACATCTTAGTTTATATATTTGTCAGATATTTCCTATAGTTCAGTTTATCTGTAAAATGTTACAGGCATCTTTTCTAAAACCAGGTGGAAGTTCATTTTACTTTCTTTCCATTTCACTGCTGACAGGCCTTGTATTTTGTGACTCATTTGGCTCCATTCTTTCTGATGTGCTTGTAGAGTAAGTCTTTGTATTTTTCCATTTTGTCAAGTACAGAAGATTGTGCAGTGTTGTCATCTCTACTATTTTTAATACAACTGGTTGAGTGAGCAATCACAGTCGGCATTTCTCTACCTGTGAAACCCAGAGAGACACAAAGAGAAAAGATGTCTTGGCAAAGAATGCCAGTAAAGTTTGAATGGGTGATGTCTCAGGAGAAAATCAGTTCTAAATGATTAAATAAAAAAAATATTATTAGGAATAATGACTCCTTCCTGTCTGAGCAGCCCAATACCATCGCATTTCGTGAAGAAGTCTATGTAACTGAAAGATCCAGCATTTAAAAACACTTCCCTCAAGTTGCAATTGTTGGTTTTCAGCTAAGTTTTTCTCTATATTTCTCCCTAAAATTTCTCAAAACCACTGTGTGAATTCCTGTTTTCAAGAGACCAGTTCACACAATCCTAATATCTAATAGTGCTCCCAAAGCGTTCGATGGTGAAAGAAATAATAGCACACAAGCTCCAGTTCAGCCCTTCAGCTGTGTCTTTGCCAAATTGAAAATGTGGCTGAAAACAGTCAAAACAACCTTTTATTCAAAATTCTTCTATTCTCTCATGTTTACACACTGCCATTTCTACCTAGAAACTCTAGTTTCTTTTTTATTTATATAATTGTCATATTACAAAAGGTCTCCAAAGGTATCCATGTCAGAAGGATATAGTCCAGGATAAAAGTTGTGCTATACTCATTAAGTGCCACACCTAATATCAGCGCCTTCCTCAAATAAACCTGTCCTAGGTTTGCTTCAGCTCCATCAGCAGAAACATCTGGCACTTTTAATGGCGTTTTCTTTGGAGGAAGTGGTCTTCGGAGTCCTTGAGAAGCAGAAAGAGAGATTATTATTATTTCAGCAATAGGAATTTGGCTTTTCTCCTAGTTAGGGCCTGGGACTTCCACTTCTTTTTTGCTCTGTCGTAATTTAAACTCACTGGCTCATTCCCAAACTAAAAGTGTGAAAGGTACTCTATGTGCAGGGCATTACGCTGGATGCAGGAGATGGGAGTTCAGATCCTTGACCTCTCAGGAGTAGAGTAGTTAACTTTCAGCAACACATTGGTGTTGCTTTGACCTTCCTGTCCCCTATACTGGCTGCATGCAAGCTGTTTTCTTTAATCTAACAAAGGGCACTTTTAAAGTTATGTAAGAGCTGAGAATGCTAAGAGGAGTGAGCTGCTTAGCATAATTCTTGGCCTGAGAGGTGCTTTTATTTCTTGTTTATCTCCTTTGATCTCAGAAAAGATGCTTTGTCATAAACTAACCTTTTTCTTTGCTAGAAAAAGGCTGCTAGACAAATAACAACCAAAAAAAAGAAAAAAAAATATTTGCAAATATTGCTGATATGCACTGTACAGTGTCCAGCTCCCAGTCATTTCTTTCTTGGTCTTAAGTTTGATTTTGAAAGCTTCTTGCATTATGCTGCGTATTGGCACCAGTAATACAGCTCAGTGTTGTGAAAGCTGTGTGAAAACCAGATGCAGCAGGACAGACTTGAATTGCAGTTGAATGTGTGTCCACTGGAAATAAGTGGTCACTTCCCTTTCTGCATGGGGACCTAGTTATCAGAACCACTTTTAGTTATCACAACCACAGTGCTTGGTGTAGCTGTGCTTTTTAACAAAGTGTATACTCAGACAAAAAGAGCCACTGAAATACTTAACTTCTGTCTGTGCTAGCATGAGAGAGCAGACGCAGGCCAAAAGTGACTTCTGGTTTCACAGAGTTAATACTATGCTGAAATTATGCCTTTCCCTATTGCTGCTCTATTTCTCCTGAAAGACTGAAGAGTATTGAGCCACTTAACTGAAACCAGCTCTCTAATTTACATGCAGTATTTACATGACCTAAAACATGCTGCCATTAAAAAAACCCCTTTGTTCTGGGTGTGAGATGGTGACAGCTGGTTGCTTCTTGTCTGTTCCTTGTCTTTGTATCCCAGCCATGACATCAACTGTTATAATCCCTGCATGAAGAAATTTCATTTTACCTCAGACTTCTTTATCCATAACAGGTGTTCACACAAAGAGAAGAAATTGTGCTCATTGCAGTGAAATTGCTGAAGGTCAAATCAGGTTTGAAGATGGCTCAAAGAGGCTTTTTTTTTTGGTCCTCAAATGCAGTTTCATGCTGCTTGGTGTACATTGTTTGTACATAGAATTCTACATTTTCCATGGAAGTGAGCATTGGGAGTAATTTCATTTGCAGAACCCACAGGCTAGTTTTTTGCTAAATAACATTGCTCAGTGTGGTTCTGAAATCGCCTGCTGCTTTGCATCCTTTTTAAATGTAATGTGGTCCATGACTCTTGTTTTGCAACAGGAAAGAATTAATTTAAAATCTCTCTTGAACTGATATAAACTTCATTCTTTCCTGAACTTTACAGAGCTGGGAAGCTGAACCATTAGCATGGTTAACAAGCTTAGCATGTTACATGCTCTGGAAGACAATGGAGATGTGTTTCACTTACACTCTGGTATCTCTGTCTGCTTCCAAATGGTTCCACACAATGAGCTGCACTGGATGGAGTGCTGGACCTGTTCGAGTGCATTTCTTGGACTTGTGCTACCTTCTGGGGGCTGCGTGTTACAGAGGACATAAATCTTGATTCTAGAAACAATGCTCGTGCCTTTTATTTTATGGCTTGCTAATGGGAAAATTACAGCCTTTTCTGAAAAGGTATTTCAGGGTGGCATGTACTTAGCCTGCTCAAAATTTCCCAGTTTTAATTTTTTTTTGGAAAACCACAAAGGATTAATTTTTTTTAGTTGTGGAACAAACATGTAAGTTACTTTATGCGAAAAACTAGTTATATAGGGTTTTCTGAAGATTCTTGATACTTCAAAACGTCAGAATGGAGAGTTTGCCCATTCTCTGCTTCATCACCTCTATTCTTGTGCCCTGCAGAATTTATTGTCACAGGAATATCTAGTGAAACTTGATTCAACGGCATCTATAAAAAAATTTAGGAAAAGAGGCATTGTGGGAGAATCTAATTGATGTAGCTGACTGAGGAGAGAAACCCTGTCTATTTACTAATTTCATCTTCAACTTTAGTAATATTCATATACGGGTTTTATCTCCTAACTTCCAAGATAACCTAAGGATTGATCTTAGATCTGTTCAGCCAGCACATGCAATCATTTGCCACCTCCATGTGCAAGGCAGCACTCCAGCTGCAGCAGCGTGTGGCTCCAAGTGGGCCACGGGCCAAATATCCAGCCTTGAGCAAGAGTCTGCAGCTTACCCTGAGCATTGTGTTACTTTTTCTACTTCTTTAGCAATATCTAACCTTGCTGATTTAGAGATACCCCTTACATGCCCCCACTAGCTGCTGTGACCACAGTAGAGTCATATCCACTGTTTCTCTAATCTTTTCTATCCCTCTCTGTGATCCCCTTGGCTTAAAATAGGTTAAGATTCTTGCATTAAAAATAGAAAGACGAAAGTTATGTGCATTTCTATATATTTTTGTTTATTAAAATAAATCAAATACAGACACATAATGAGGGTGAAAACACCTTGCTTTTTTTTAGCCATTTTCCCCTAAGCTTCTTTATCTAGAACACAATGAAATAGGCAAGTATGGATTACATATTTATGAAAAGATTTTGTTAATATTTAAACCATAAGAATGAAGCTTGCCTAGACTTTTCCTTTGTAATCAATGAGATCTTGAGATAAAATTAGGGTCTTAGATTTTAAATATCCTCATTTTTGTTGCAATTTTTGAACGTGATTTCCTTATTGTGCCTATTCTCTCTTTTGTCTGATTCAAATGGCAAACAGAAGCCTTGCTCTAATCGGTTGCTCAACCTATTTTTTAATTTGCAGGAGCGATTTAATACTTCTGAATTACAGAAGGGGAAAGCAACTCCATAAATCTGAGTAATGAGATTTGTTAAGCATTATTTCACCATGAGGATCTTTCCTAGGACACATATCTTTTCCAGAAAAATATTTGATTAAAACATAATGGCTGAAACAGTATGCTGATTCCCAAATCTTGAGAGGTTCTTCCTCCTATGAGGTTTTAAATTCTTTCACCTCCCACCAAAATCAGCATTAGAGAAGGGATATGACATGGTTTGCCAAGATTGATTAAAGGACAATATATAAGACATACCAGTTATTCAAAAATAGTATTACAATTTCGAGATCAGGCACCTTAGGCAGTCTACTGTTTAATAATATATGTTGCATGGCTGCTTTTATTAAACATGGGAATAATAACAGTTAGATCAGTAATTCTCATTAGGGACTTGAATGAACAACAGTCAGTCTTGAAAGGTTATAAACAGACCTATTTGGATTAGCCCCCTTTTTTTTTTTTTAAGAAAATACAGATGCGATTTAACAGATTTAAACAACATGGGTATCTAAGCTGGGTCTATGAAACCACAAAAGACTTGCCAGCAAGTGGAGTAAGTTTCCATTTGAGCAGCAAGTGGGGATAAAACTAGCAGCATGAGGTTACCACAGGCCTGAGCTGGGTGTCCAGCCCAGGCCTGCAGTGGAACGGTGAGAAGTCCTTCCAGTGCCTCTGACTCTTTTAGGCTGCTGTTTCCTGCTCATCCTGCCCCTGGCACCACCAGCAGGGACAGCACTGAGTCCTGGCATTTGTCATGTCTTTGCCCTGCCTCCTAAGGATCCAGGAGATTTTGCTGTTTGTGAACTGCTCTCCGTCTTTCCTCCGTCCAGTCCTCATTACATGTGTGACGTCTGGGTGGCTGCAGATGTGCTGTCCAAGAGAACATGTGGCCTATTTGTGTCTCGAAGGAAGGACATTTGTTCATCTCTGATATGCCGAATATTATCTCCAGAGAGTGTCCTGTACTGCAGCTTAAATTCAGTATTTGCAAATTCCTGCTGGCTTTGTTGTCTTTGCTGATGCCTTTAGGGTCCAAGGCTCGGCAGCTGATGTTCTGTTGCTTTGATGTTCTGAACAATGTGTTTTGCCAGCCATCTAATGCCATATTGTTCCTTTGAAGGCATCAGATGCTGCAACTCGAGATCCTAACTACTTCTCCACTTTACTGTGTAGGATGATCAGTGTTCACCTTTGGTTGGCCTCCACTAGCACAGCAACATTACTCCTCTAGGCATCGAAAAGGTAATGAATGCCCTTCAACTCCTTAATGCTTTTTCTTCCCTGTCTCAGTTACCTGCCCCAGACTACTAATGTTTGAGTTCCATAGGCGATGTTGATACCAACGGAGGTAACCATGACACTTCGATTATTAATGCCCCAGGATCTGGATCTGATTTTCACAAGCTCAGGGGTCCTGCAGCTTTTTTTTCTTTACTCCATTTGTAGTTGTGAATTCTTTTTCATTCTAAAAACGGAGCCTGCAGCTTCTTCTGGGGAAAAGACAGAGGAAGAGCTGAGACGCTATTTTATGCATCTTCCAGGTTAGATTTGTAGAGTATACAGTAATTTTAAAAACTTCCATCTTCAAGACCATCTAAGGGCCCCAGCATTTTTCTAAATAATTTCTAAAAGAACAAATCACATGGTATTAGAGTTTGCATACCAGTATTAGATATTACAAAATCTTTGAGCCTCTTTTGGATAAAATTAAGTTTTTTGTTTGGAAAGCACCTTTGTTTTGAATTTTGGGGTAGTGGATCTGAAAAAAATTTTACATGTTATCTCCAAAATGAACTTTTGCACTTCCACACAGTTCTTTCTTCCTTCAGTAAGGAATGAATTGTTATTCTACTCTTCTGTGTTAACTATTTGTTTACAGCCTTTGCACAGTTTAGAGGAGGTTCCTGACTTGTTGAAAAGGTTTTTTGCTCAGAGAATAAACTTCAGGCAGGGGGACAAGTAATGAGATCAGAAAGGCCAGTAAGACCATTCAGCTTTGTAACATCAGCAGGTGTATATTGTAACTTTGCCATATCAGCTTGGTAAGCAGAAGAGAGAAGATGCAAGTTCACATCCTGGCAAATACAACAATTTAAGAAGAACGTTACTTCATTAATATTTAAATGCAGTTCTCAATAGTTTATGTGCAACACAATTCAGTTGCATGGTCCTGGCTGCTTTCAGAGAGGTAGGCATTACTTGTCGTGTCAAACCTTTTAGTCTTCACTGCATACCACAGCTCATTATGGGGGAACACATCTTCAGGTGAGGTAACTTGATTCATTTATGCACAAGCCGGGCAAGAAATTCATAAATATTTAAAACTGATGTATATTTACTAGTGTAATATTGCATATTGAATTAGTTGTCTGATTTGCCTGCCAGCATTTCAAAGTTTGTGTTTAATTATCATGTTACCTACGTCTGATGGCCAGGGTTTTTAATGGGTTCATACTGCTGCCCTTTCCTTCCGCTTCTCCTTAAGCTTCTCTGAGCTCCTTTTTGACACAAATGAATTGAAATCTTGTCAGCTTAGTGCACTGGCAAATGAAAATAGGTGACTAATGTTGATTGTCTTTTGGTATTTCATATGCTGCTTGCCAAGAATGTCTTATGTATTGCGATCATTTAGAATCCTACACAATCAGGGTAGTATGTTTTTCAGACTGCAGTCAGCTGACAAAGAATATCATCTTGAGCAGATGCTCACCAGTAGCCACCCCTTCTTATAATTACTTAGCATAAGAAGAAAAAATTAAATAAGACACAGAGGACTATTTAGTCATATGGTCTGATCTCCTCTGTATCCTGTGCCATTAAATTTCACACATGTACAAGCAGTGAGAGCAGTAGCCTGCATTCGGCTAAAATCTGTCTTCCAGAAAGTCTTCTTGTCCTGGCTGAGGGACATAAAACCCTTAAAAATTTCTTGGTGCCTTTATTAGCTGCTCCAGTGATATGCTGTCACCTTAAGAAGAAAAATTTTGTGCTACATTTGAATTTGTCTGACTTCAGTTTCTACCACAGCTTCTTGTTATGCCATTCTCCACTAGATTAAAGAGCCCTTCAGAATCCAGTATTTTTTTTCTGCAGTAAGGTACTTATATGCTGTAATCAAGTCAATCTTTTTGATACGATAAACAGATTGTGCTCTTTACGTCTCACTTAGGAGCATTTTTCTTCAACTCTCAAATCACATTTTCAGCTCTTAATCTGCCTCCTCTACTATTTTTCAACGTTTTTTCCAAAACACGGGCAAGAACACAGTATGCAAGATTGGTCTCATCAGTGATATATCCAGAGAGAAAACTATGTTCCCTATTTCCTACTCCCTTGATGCAGGTTAATCCTTCCTTTTAGCAACATCACAGTCAATGGTTAGGATGAGTTGGTGACTACAACCCCTAAATCGCTTCCAGCGAGTGCCATCACCTGCTCAGTACACAACACCTACAATCCTTCAAGCTTCTTACAGGGATTTAGCTATAGTAGATGTATTTTGTTTGACAAGGTCCAGTTTGCCACTCAGTTCAGACTACTTCACTTGGCTGCTTGGTACCTTTACCATTTTTCTCCTTTTGGGGCCATTTTTAGAGAAACATACCCATTCAAAGAAGGTTCCTTTACTTTTTGTTACTTTTTGTCATCAGTTATTTAGGCAAGGTGTTGTCAATTTAACATCTGCTTTAATGATATCATGGGGTACCATGAGTTTCTTTCAGACTTAAAATCTGAACCATCAGTATGCATGTAACCAAACAAGTAATCTCACTGAAGAATGAATTTAGAGAAGTTTGATTAGACCTGGTCTTCATAAAAAAGACTGGAATTATGTCTATTAATTACTTTGAAATATTTTAAAATTAAATGTTTCTCCCTTTATTATTTAGGGTGCCAGTGTTGGCCTGTATTTTCCTCTCTTTGTGCTTGCTCCTTTTTGACTACTGGTATGATATGAACACCCCTTTGGAATTTCACCAATCATGATTCTTATCTTTCTTAATTACTAGCAGGTTGGAGCAGTTCTTCATAATCCCCTTGCGATCCATCTACTTGTTTCTTTTGTAGCACAGAAGTACTCATAGAACACGTTTACATTTTACACATCGGCACAAAACCACTTATGAACTACATTTACTACACGGGTCAGTATCATCACTGGGTTTTCTTTTGTTCCAAACACATTTTAAATGTCCTCTTTGTCTTTAGCTATTACAACCATGGATATTTTGTCATGTATCTATACCATGGATATTTTGTCTTAATAATTATTAAATTATAAATTTCTAACATTGTGACTTGTAATTTATAGCAACTGTAATTTATATAATTTCTCTTTGTTTTCTATGTTCTTTCCGACTGCTGCCTTTGAGGTTTTATGGTAAAGTTATTGCTTTCTGTGATTGCAAAGTCATAGTCTTTTGGCCATTAAATAGAAGCCTTATGAGAGCCCCTCTTTCGACGTTCACACTAACTATGTTTTCCCTTGTCAGCTGTCCCTACTGTTTTTCTCAGATTGGGGAAATTAGCTCTTTTGAAGAAGCAGAAATGCATAGTTTGGATTGGGGCTGTCTTTCATTTACCCGTGACGAATACAATCAGACCACAATTGCTTGTTCCCAGGCAACTACCAACTCTTAATTTAGTGATATCAATCACTTTTATCTATTCAAATGAGGTTCAAATACTTTTCTCTTGCAGTGTAGGATATCTATTGGGCTACAAAATTACCTTCTCCAGTTGTGCAAATTATTAATGGCTTGGTAGAATCTGCTGTTAAGCTAAAAAAGGGCTACACTTGTTTCCCTGCAAATAAGAAAAATTAGGATACTACATGTGAATAGATGTTTAATTCACATGCAAATATTTCACTACTTCAAAACATTTTTGTCAAACTTTAATCAGGATTGAATTTTAATTGAAGACCCCAAATTTTGGGGGCATTGGTAATTAATTTTTGGATCCTTCCAGACCTTCCTGCGACTACAGCACTCAAAACCAAAGCTTGTTTACCTCTTTCTTTTAAAAGGTAGTAATTGGGAGGAAATTTATTTCAAGAGGTAGTAATTAGGAGGAAATCAAGGGATGAGAATTAAGAAGGCCTATGTTGCGCTGAACTGGGCAAATGTACTGGAATGAACTGGAAAAGGAATGTGGGCCACAACTCATCCAGAGCCCTTACAACTTGGTCTGATCAGTTTGGAGAAGAGTAGAATGAGAGGGGCCCTCATTGCAGTCCACAGCTTACTCGTGGGGAGAAGCAGAGGGGAAGGCACTGATCTCTTCTCTAGGGTGACCAGTGACAGGACCTGAGGGAACGGCCTGAAGCTGGGTCAGGGGAGGCTTAGGTTGGATATTAGAAAAAGGTTCTTCACCCAGAGCACGGCTGGGCACTGGAAGAGGCTCCCCAGGGAAGTGGTCACAGCACCAAGCCTGACAGAGTTCAAGTGTTTGGACAGTACTCTTGTGCACAAGGTGTGACTCTTGGGGATGTCCTGTGCAGCGGTAAGAGTTGGACTTGATGATCCTTGTGGGGCCCTTCCAACTCAGAATCTTCTGTGATTCTGTGAGAATTGCCCTCGGCGGGCGGCGGTGCCCGGCCAGGCTGCCGGCAGTGGACTGGACGAGCCCCGCTCAGGGCTGCCTGCCTGCCTGCAGGGGAGCCACGCAGCCCCGGCGAGGGCTTTAAAGCAGCGGCTCAGGCTTTAGAGGCAGCGAAACAAACCCATTTTCACAAGCAGCGGCTGCCACAAGCCCTCGATTTGGCAGTGAAGGCGGCCCGCGGGCATGAACGGCCCGCAGCATCCCCGTGCCCGGCGCTGGGGGCCGTGCCGGGTTGCCCTGCCCCGCGGGAGGGCCGGCCCGGCAGCGCCGAGGGTATTTATAGCGGCCCCGGCAGCCCGGGCGGCGCGGAGGCTGCGGCGGCGGTCGGGGCACGGCGGGTTCGGTGCTAGCGGGACGCCGAGATGGAGGGTAAACGCTGGCGGGGCACAGCCGCCCTGTCCCTCCCTCCTCTCTCCCCGCTTCGGCCGGGTTGCGGGTGGAGGGGCTCGGGAGAGGCTGGGAGGAGGGAAGCGGCTCGCTCTCTGCTCAGCTCGGGGCTTTTAACACTTTCTTCGTCCTGCGGGGGCTCCTGCAGCCTCTCCATCACGGGTACCCCCGGTCTTGGCGAGGAGAGGGGCCTCGGGGCAGGAGGAAGGAGGCAGGCTCGGTTCGCAGCCCAGGTGTAGGGCTGCCTGCTGGGAATCTACCTGTAACCTCCTTTTGTTACAGCGCAGCAGTAGCCAGGATGGTCTAATAAGGTACAGTCTTTGCAACAGTTTTCATAAAAACATGGCAGAGCAGTATTTTTTTTGATGAAATAAATGATCTTTAATGAGGGGTGCCTTGAATTAAATTTTTAAATTTTTTTTTTCATCAGGCACCAGAATAATATAGTGATATATAGCAATATAATGATTTGCTTTGGAGCAGAAGGCCTCAGTAAGAGAAGTTAATCCTGTTTTGTAAAGGTGTTATCAAGTTCTTTACCCACATGAAGAGGAAGGCCTTGCATCATTAATGAGAAGTGAAAGTTGACCATATGTTTATGAAAGTTGGGACTGTGGATGAACCATGGCTAATACAATAATGACACTGCTGGAGGAGTTTAGAAAATGCAGAGATTAAATTTGCAAGGTTAAGAAATGAGGAAGTCCTTAGTGTTGTGAATGGAAGCTGATTGCTAAGTCAGAAAATAGTAAAAGTGTTTGCAGATGGCTCTCCCCCTCTCCCACAAGATCAATATTCTTGATAAGAATTTTTTCACTTATCTCAAATTGTGAATCTCTTATGAAAACTGTCAAAAAAGGCTTGTGACCTGATAACTTTCTGTTATATTTTACTCTAAACATGGGTGAAACAGTGAAAAAGCTTTTATTCCCAGGCTGAGAAGTCTTCTCTTACATTTGTGGGTGATCCAAATTATTAGCACTAAATATAATGAAAAATCTCTGAACAAAATCATGTATTTGAAAGAAAACTCCAGAAACGTAGTATTTTAAAAGCAGTGGATCCCTTTTGCTTTATTTGATGTAAATTGAATGAGCATTGTGAAGTTACATGACGGTTCTGGTGTGTAGTAAATATGTTCTGGTGCCCAGAGTGGTTTGAGGCTGTACTGTAAGGACAGCTGTACTACGTGAGTAGCAGGGGCAGTACTGTGTGAGTGACAGCAGCTCCCAAAGTCATCTGCTTCAGACGCAGCTTATATTTATATCCTTTGCCAAAACAACACCAAACATACGCTGCCAGCAGTCACCAAGACTGAGGCCCTGGTGGTTTAGCTGGGTAGTAGTGTTCTTGTTCAAATATCGCCTGTTGTACACTAGTATGGTGGTTTGAAAATGGCTTGGTTTTTGGTTAAGTCCTAATTTCCTTCCTAGTTTCCTTCCAAAACCATTGGCTTGTGCTGGTAAGACAGAATGTGTCTAACGGTAATGCAATCTCCACCCCTGTTGCTGCAGGTTTTCCAGTCTCTCTATCTTATTCATGAGTAGCATCTGTTATTTCTCTGTACTTTCCCTCTCGTGAGGAATTATTTCTTACAGACCTCTCTCTTTTGTCTTTGGTGATTTGCTGTGTCTTCTGCCAGGTTCTATCTGGTGAATGGACTTCACTTAAGTGGGATGGTGAATGAAGTTAGGCTGCATTGTAGCCTTCTCTGTAAGCTCAAGTTATTGTAGGAATTTGACTCTGTGGTTCTTGAGGTTGTACCACTTTGCTGCTTGCTGAAATAGTTCTCTTTTTTTAATAAGCAAATGTGAGCTCATTGTTAAAACCAGACCTTCTGGGCTGATCAGTGTAGTTCTCCTTTCAGTACTAATATTACGTGCTCTTATCTTTTAAAATTCTATTGCAAAGCATCTGGGAGAGAGACTGAAGGCACCTACCTGTTGCAGCAATAGCATTGTGTTTGCTTTGCACAGCTGGAGCAGCTGGCAAAGTGGACACAGTTGGAGTGGAGACTAGGATGTGCAGAGTTAACAGTTGCAGTAGCTGCTGTGGTGGGCACAGTGGGACCACTCTGAGGGGTGACACTCTGGGTTATTTTCCTTGTGGTTTTTTTTTTTCCTTTTCTGTTTTAAACCCCCTCGGTGTATCTGAAAGTGACCACTTGAATTTCATCTTGCTGATTGCTAGTTGAGCCTAATTGCTCTCAGACATTACCACTGTCCACAAGGGGAGCCTTAATGACTATGCAGGGATGAGTAAGAGGATATTTTTTTGGGTACGCCTCCACTAGCACAAACGACAGCAAAATCCCATTAATGAGAGGGGGCCAAGTTGTAAATTCCTACTGCTAGCTGCAGAAAGAGATCTTCACTGCATATATGCTTCAGTCATTTGGCAGCAGGGTAGTTTTCCAAGGTTGATTTGGCATGGAGAAATCCTGGCAAATTCTGTATTTGGAGGAAAAAAAAAATAGGTGAGCTGTTTTCTTGCGGGGCATAAATCTGAGCGTATTAAGCACAGTCAAGCAGGTTGCTAGCTCATCAACAGAGTCAGAGCTGGCAATGACAAGAGGAAGGGAGCTGCCAGCATTTGTGCAATATGCTGCTTTTAAACTTCTGAATTGCTGGCTGCTTGGTGTGTGTATGGTATGAATGGGGAGTTACGTGGTTTTATGCCACCAGCAGATTGGAGAGGTGAGCTGGCAAACATTTCGTGTGAGGTGTTGCCATGTTGCCATCTCAAACTGCTGTAATGTGGAGCGTGGTAAAACACCCTGGAAGTTAGGGTGACTTTAAGGCGCTGGTAATGTGACACTCAGGTTAGTATTTTGGTCAGAGCAGGGGGATAGGATCTCTCCTGTGTCTTAAAATCTGATCTGATAAAAGAGGTACTAGGATCTTTGCTAATATCACTTCCTCAGAGGAAGGGAGACATCATTTTGTGAGAAATGAAACTTGCATCAAATAAAGCCATTCTGTGTGAGTGCATTCATGGTGCTTTAAAATTAATAAGAATTTTCTTGGCAGTTAATGAACATTTAGTGAAGAAGCTTAATTTGACATTTGAGAAGTTCAATAAATAATTTTTCTTACTTGATTAAGGCGTCTTTTAAACTGTCACTTATATAACCAAGAATTGTCACTTTTTAATGCATTAGGAGATCTTGTTGCATACTGATTCAGCTATTATTGCCTATTAAACAGTTTAGATTTCATGTGCCTTAATTTCCCTGCTCTTGACTATTTTAAGCTGCCTGCTTCTTTAAAGATCATTTATATTTGCATAAGCATTTATTACATATTCAAGACAGAAAAAATGCACACACTGAAGTACATGTCTTTGTATTTCTGACTTCCCCCCACTCTGTGGCCCAGTTTGAGAGAGTTTTTTATGCTCATCCCAGATGTTTATGGAAACTACCTCTTCAAGGTTTGCAAAAATCAGAAGTTAAATTTCTTATTCAAAGCCTTTTTCGCTTTGTCTCTTGTAACAAACTGCAGAGGTTGTAGGAGGTAGTTGTTGGTAAAGCATTGATAAGTCAAGGATACTCAGCAGGACATGGCTAAATTTGGGCCACTTCCTTCCTTTTGTTCTCCTATCTACGCACACAAATAACCTTATTTTATCATTACTGGGGTTTATGTGTGTGCAATGAGGGAATAATAAATTGAAAAGGCAAATCGTTGTTGCTTTGGGGCATGTCAGTAGTGGTTGTTTCTGTTGATAATTATTGTCAGGCCTCGTTTAAGGGTAATAAAAGATGTCTTTGACCTGATTCAAATGTATGTATATCCATCTCTGTTACCATTTCTTGAGTATATGTGATCTTTGTTTTTTTTAATGAAAAACTTGTCAAGTGTCAGCAAATAGAAGTGTCTTTTAAAGTAAAAGACACCTGGACCAGAAGCTTTTCAGTGCCATGAATGTGGTTAGAAAGGTGGTTCTTAGTGGCTGTGGTCTTTTGTCAGCAAAGTGGCAATGACTCTACAAAGTAGTTGGTTAAATCTAAATAATTTGGAAGAGCTTGTGGCTCTAAAGCTTGGCTGTCTCTGCCCTTTGTCACATCTCATCTTATGTATGCTGGAAAGCCTTATAAATATGATCTTATCCGTTGGCAAATGTCAGGGTTTCAACAAGAAAGATTGTCTTTAAGTGGTTTGGCATCCCTCTGCTGTTTACACTGTAAGACAGCTTGCAGTGTCTCACTGAGCTGCTTAAACTAATTTTTCTCAGGCAGCCCTACTCCATTGTTCAGGGATTATGGAGCCCTCTTTGGGGCCAATATTGCATGTTAAAAAGCTCTGACACCAACCTGAAGGAGAAAGAGCAAGTGACAAATGCTGTACGTACCTGGTATTTGGTTGCAGTGCTAATGCTGAGGTCAAATGACTGATTTAAGTTTTGGCATGGTCAAAGAAAGCAACTAAACAAACCCCAAACAAAATAAGTTAGCCATTTTCTGCCTTTGATAGAGGAAAAATGGGAGACCTGAGTGCAGTCAGACTACAGGCAGTGTGGTGGCTCTGTCTGGGCCTCTTTCAGCTGCCTTGCTGGGATCACACAGTCTCGTTGCTGAGCCCTAGCACGCACAGTAGAGTCAGATCTGTGCTCCCACCAGGCACCATCCAGACTGATGCTCTAGAAAAGGACCGCTAGTGTCTTCTGCTGGCACCTGCCAGTGCCATGCAGCAGCCTGGCCTCTTGCAGCCTAGGAGTGGTTTCCCAAAACCAAGTAGTAAACCCAAGGCAGTCACAACCTGAAATGGTGCGTCCAGAGCCCTGCTGGGTCCCTTGTCTGTGACTGATGTCTGCTGATGTGACCAGCAGCATTATAATAGCCTGGGCAAGGCAACTTGCTGCATTTTGAAAGTGCATTGAGCTACTTTAAAGTACTTTTACATTGAACCGATAGGCTAATAAATTATGCATATCTATGTAGGAACTAGTTCAGAGAACCTAGTGGGCTGGAAAGTTACATCCTGATTTGCTATGCACTAGCTTCCCCATATTAGTAAATAAGGGCGTATCTCAGAGTTATGTTGTAGACATGAGTTACTGAACAGCATTTGGAAAGCAACTGGAAATCTTTTCTAGCAAGCAGAGAATATGTAAGTGTTTATGATACGAAAAACTGAGAGGAAAAGACTTGTTTTGACTGTAACTTGAATGTAGAGGTAAAACTTCCTAAAATGAAATTTAGACTTTTCATCTATTTTAACTTGCATTGAATACCATAAAACTCAGTTTTAGTAAATTACTGCCTGCTTAGTTGATTTTTGAAAGAGTGGAGCTAAAAATTTGTTTTATATGATGATTAAAAATATAATTCTTGCATGAAATTGCAGGCTGTCAGGAATCGTTTTAAAACAAGTTGCAGAACTTCCATTTGGGAAAAAAACCTATTTGTGTTTTCATTTAATCTTTTTTTTTCCACTAGGAACCAGAAAAATCTCAGAGATTCTGTATGTTGTATGTGGGTCACACCTATATTCATGATTTCTGTCTGAACTTGGCCTCCTGAAGTTAGCTTAGCTATCCCATGCACAGTGCCTTTGATTGACTTGGATGCTGCAGATTCAGTCACTTTCCCACAGAAAAAGGAACATCCTTTAGATGTTCATCATCAATACACAACTTTTAATTAAAATGAAAAGAGTTTTGTTTCTCAGATACTTCCTACACTGTTAGCAGGTGTTAAGAGTTGGAACATGTGAGCCGAGAGAATCTCACTGGGGTCACGGAGTTGGGATTTGCATTTCATAGTTGGCATTTGCCGTTTCTCAGTTTCACATCAAGGTGAATTCTGATTCTCCACAGCTTTTCTTCCTAATTGGAAATGTTACAGCATGAATCATTCCCGCAGTTAGTTGGTCAGGGTATTGCAGAATTGTTATGAAAAATTAACATCAGTTCCTGAGGTTTGGCTGCATTAAAATGGCTGATTTTTTTTTTTTAACTTTTGCCTGCCTTTTTTTTTTTTTTTTTTTTTAAAGCAAATCCTGCCCAGGGCCTCACAACGTGACATGTTGTGAGCATTCAACTCGAAAGGGTGCCCCCTCAGAACTCTGGAAATACCTCTGAAAGCAGAACCTTTGTCTTAGCATGGTCCTCGCGTTCTCTGTCAGATATTTGTTACTGGGTCTCCTCTCCTCATTTCATTCTCCTAACCCTTCCTTTAGGAAAGGGAAATTCAGGTGTGGGATGGAGAATATGACCCATTTGTTGTGCTGTTGCTGTTCAGTGCTAGCAGTGTGCTCAATGAGTCTATTCAGGGGTTTTGGAGCCCAGACACAAGCACTTTTGTTTTCCTTGGGTCCTTCTCTATAAAGGTCACATTTGCCTTTTCACAGTCAGAGGATTCCTGTGTGGGGGTGGCTGTTGCAGACCTTCTGAGGGGAAGCACCCAACTTGTTCTCTACCCACAGGCCTGGTCCGTAAATCTGCAAAACAAAATATGTAATATAGGGGGAATTGCATAGGCCCTACCATACCCGTGCCTACTTCTTTTTTTTCATATGAATAGCTTTTCCAAGACAACAAGTCGTTTTATATACTGGATTTTAAGAAAACTGCATCTCCTTTACTTGGCAACAGGCCTGGGAAATCAGTTTATGAAGAAGCAATGTATTTTTGCCCTAGAACTGGAGTGGCTTTACTTTATTCATATGTACAGAGAACAGAGAGAGCAGAGATTAAAGAAACAGAAGTGTCTTTAAAGATTGTTTATACCAAGGGACTCAAATAGCTGTATACTGTGAGACAAGTATGTGTTTTAATGCTTTGATACATGATATGGCACCACAGTAATTCATTAAACATGGTGGTGTGGAGTCTTGACGCTGAAGGCACTTGTTTTCTTTTGCTGGACACACTGAAAGAGGACCCATGACTACATCATACAGAATGAGAAATTTAATTTTTTTCCCTCTGATTAATGCTGGCAATTACTACTGCATTTGTTACAAAGCAGAAATAGGCCTTTGGTCAAAGCCAGCTTTTTGCATTCCCTCGAATAGGCAGTGGTGCTAATACATTATAAACTGAACAGGATTTGGCTCTGGCATTCAAGCACAAGCTACTCTTTCACGAGAACTCCCTTCTGTTTCCTCATTTGCCTTGTGAGCTGTAAATCTTTCAGGTCATTTCATGCTACTCTTCCAAATATTGTTAGAACGGGCCAAGTACAATGCTTCAGCTTCTTTTTGTAGTGCTAGGATTTAGCAGTCAAATATGGAAACAGATGAAGCTTTTAAAATATATGTAGTACTTACATAAAGATATAGAAACATCTGAAAAAATGTTTATTTTTTTCTGTGCATTATTCCAACTCCAATTAATTTATGTTTGTTGCTGGGAAAAATAATATTGATCATAAAAATGAAATGCTGGTTGGAAATCCTTAGGCTTCTGTAATAGAATATTTCTTTCAGGATGAAATATGAGAATTATGAGCTTGATTTTGCTGCTGCTGAAGCAAGTGGCTAAATGCCCAATTGCCTTCCACTGGAGCAGGATTGAGTCTTCTCTTTTGCAGAAGGATATCTTAAACAGTCAGTAATTCTTAATCTCTCTGTTAAAGCACTTCCATTTGCTAAATTTTTAGTTCTGTTTCAAGCCTGGAGCCATTTGGCTGAAATTGTATTTGATGTATTTTCTGGAAGGCTGTTTTCTGAGTCTGCTTCAGAGTGTGTTTCTGTACTCTCAAACAGGAAAGAACATTTCTATTACAGCCACATCTCCAGATGGTTTCCCTATCATATTTGAAAACAAAGGAGGTATACGTGACAAGATGCTTTTTCTACAAAGTGGGCTTTCCCACTTCACAGAACATGATGTTCCTTTAGTGCAGTCAGGAGCGTTTGAGACAGATACATAAAAGGGCCAACATTTTTGGAAAATAATGTTGTGAGCATTTGATGAATGATTTTATTTTTTTTTAAGAGACAACGTATCAGCAGCATACTGTGTGTTTCTTAGCTTGGATGCTGAGCTCTGAGAATGTGTTAAAGGCATGCTATTTAACTGTGACATAGAAAGCGAACCTGGAATCTTTCTGGTGGTTCATCTGTCTAAAGCATAATAAATTGGTCATTGGCCTCTTATAAAAATGTGATAAAAGGAAAAGATGTTTCGGAATTTCAGATGTTTATCATCTACTTAGTTTTCCTCTTCAGGGTTTTATGCAACCAAGAGGACACACATTAATTTTTTGATGAAGAAGAGTTTGGTCATCTCATAAGAACTCCAGCAGTCAGACAATTACAAGTAGAAGATTAAGTATCATCAATTGCAGAAAGATCATGAGGGATGAGAAGAGTGTATGTGTCCAGTAGTGGTTTCCAAAACCTGAACACTACCTCAGAAAAATGTGTGTGCTTGGGGCTTGATTTCGCACCTGATTGGGAAATAATTATTTCTGCTACTTTCAAGTAATGGTTTTATGGTATATTCCAGGGCAGAATTTGCAACAAATTCAGATTGAAATTATAAGTGATAACCAAAAAAGTATTGAGGAAGTGGTAAATAATTGCAAGGAGTATTATTCCATGAAATAAAATATGGGCAAAATGACGAATTCTTGGCTGGAGCTTTACACAGGTAAAATGCTGTTGAAATGAAGGCTGTCTTCCATTCTTTCCTTCTAACGTCTCTGCTTTGCCTTTCTTTCATAGACTGTGCCCAAGTCCCAAAACAGATAGGGTAGACCGTTTTCCAGAGCAAACCATCTTCCTCAGGATCCACAAAGCATCCTAGGGAGACTGTAAAACTGTGTGTAGAGGTGAACAGACCTGCTTCAAACAGGAAGCTGTTAGACCTATGACTCAGGTCCCTAAAGATCTGGTAGAAGAAGTAATGTAAAGTTCTGCTTTTGCAGAATTCCTGTAAAAAGATCATTGTAAAGTCATGGAAATACTAGTATCTTATCTCTGTGCAAAAGTGGCAGGAATAGGGCTGAAGGAGTTACTAACAGAAAACTTTTTCACAACTCTGCTTCTAGCAGACACCTGTTGAAGGTGAAGTTGAGACAGAGAGTTGAAGGAGAACCGAAAACCCCAAACCAATCAACCAAACAACAATAACAAAAATACCCCCCAAAAACCAAAGAGTCAAAGAGTTAGTGAGTTCTCTTGCTCTGTCATCTGTTCTGCTTGTAACCAAAGGAAGTATGAATATCTGTGCTCTGCAATGGATATTAATCTCCTACATAGTTTTTTTTTTCAGATCCTGTCCTCTTTTTCATAGAAAAAAACCACCTTTAGCCTACGTGGAGATCATAGACTCTCCAGGTGATGTTAAGGTTGAAATTCTTTTTTGTGTTTATGTTAAACTCTGAATAATACTTAAGGCACCTGTTTATGCATCAAATAACTAAGTCTCAACACAAAATTAGTCTCTGTTCTCTCTGCCCAAAGCCCTGATGCCTTCCATTTCATGGTAATACCCAGGGTTTTAAGTCTTCTAAAGCTGACCTACTACCTTGTGTCTCCAGAGATAAATATCTAAGACTTTTTCAAAGCTGCAGTTTCTTTACAGAACCTCTGCTGTGGTGTGCTGGAAAGCATGATGAGAATTGACATTTTTGATGTCTGTGATTTTCCCCTCTTTGCCTGTTGAAGATTTAATACTGTTTGCCTGCTTGTTCTCCATCTTTCCCATAAGAACTTTTATGCCTCTCATATAACAATGTGCTGAAGGCTACTCTGTTAGGAAAAATTAGTATGCTGCCCATTTGGATTGAAAACAGAAGAAATTTCAGAAGTGTGTAGAGGAGAGGGGTGGGGTGTGCCATTTTTGTTGGCAGCATTATGGGAAGTGTGAGGTCCCACCTCATGTTAGAATTTTATCTTGTTTGTCATATCTCTACTGATAAGTCAAAGTGAACTGAATAGCTTCTCTGAGTCACCCGAAAATAAAAGCTCATGGGATTAGCAGGGTTTCTTTCAATCAATGGACCTTGAAGTAATGCACATTTCTAAGCAGCATTGTTGTTCTTCTATATCCTCCTGTGCACGAGGAGCTATAATTATGATAAGCAAGACGAATGTGTCAGACTGCAGTGCCTGGCGGTCCTCTGGAAATTCAGTTGTTTGTTTAGACCTGTGAAAGAGCCACCTGCCTTCTCTACTTTGTAAGTGGAGCAAAAAGTAAAGCAAAAAGATAAAGTTGTTTTGGGCATAGAACTTTCTCCATAGTCCCCAGCCTTGCATCGTGTTCACTGTAAATGAAGACAACCCATGGTGGCAGTGCTGCCTGGCTTTATAGATTGTAGCTGTTCTAAAGCAAGATCAGTGGACAGATACTGCGATTAACCCAGATAATTTGACTACAGTAGTTACCGCTTCTCCTTTCAGCGCGATACTGTTTCAAATATCTATTCCCTTGATATCTCCAAAAGTCTCAATTTCATCTTCATCCTCATGTTGATGAAAACTGGAGTCCTGATCTTGCCATATGAAATCAATACATGAAAGAGATACGTAGTTGTCACTATTGGCCGGTGTCTTATAAGCATCTTGGATGTGCTCTCAGGGGTAATGTAAAGGAGGAAGTAAAAATGCGTTCATGCAACACATCAGGACAGTACATCTCCTGGGTAAAGGTGAGGGAGGGGAAAGAGGTCATCACTGGAGAAAGGAATAAACAAGATAATCTGCCCAGCAGATTATTGTAATTAGTGACTGACAGCACTTAGTAGGATGAGGGCAGAAAGAAGTACAGGTATGTGGCATCAAAAGGTTTTATTTTCATGGAGTGTGGGTCAGTGAAGCACTCTGCAAAGAGTGCAGAAGACTCAGAGCAAGAGGACTGGCTGGTGGGAAGGAGGAACATAAAGATCCAGGAAACAAAGCTGAAAGTTACTTCATGAAAAAGTGGGAGCAGAGGGATGGCTTGTGGAGGGAAACATTTTCAGCTGAGAAAAATGCCCATTATCTTTCACGTATTTCTATTTATACAGCTGTAATGTGTTCTAAGCCAGAACTGTATTTTCGTCTGTGTTTCGAAGGTCCCTTGCATGCTTTTATATGTTAGAAAAAGCAGTAGATACAATACAAGTAGGCTATTATTGCCTACAGAATAACAGTCTATGTTTGAAGTAATGCGGGTTTTTTTCTTTGTCTGTAAAGATTCTTCTACCAGGATCTGGGATTTTTGTACAGGTGAAAAGTCCATGTGAGTTTTTTCTTAAGTTGACTAAATCTCCAGCAGGGAAAGAATATATTTTTTTAGTTTATTATTTATTTATCCTTGCTTTATTGATGAGTTATTTCTCTTACAGTTGGTGCTTGCAAGCAGGAGATGCCTCAGAAGAAGAATGCTGTTTTGGTGGATGGGGTCATCTTAAATGGTCCAATAATGGACTCAAAAGCAGGAGAGAAGTTTGTGGAAGAGGCCTGTAAGATTATAATGGAAGAAGTTGTCCAGAAAGCGGATGATGTAACAGAAAAGGTAAAGCCATAGAGTGTTGTTGAGAATTTGTAGTGAAGATAATGAACAATAAATCAATTTTTATAAGCTGTATTTTATTGCACTCCAAGTAGCCTCAAAATTGCTTCTAGTCTGTGCCTGGCTCCAAAATAAAATACAGCCTACAAATTAATGAAGAATATATTATAAAACCTTCCAATAACATAATTAGCGTACATATCTGCCAGAAAATGATGGAGTTTTTTATCTCAGAATACAAAGGTCGTTTTCTCTGAGATCACAAATGGCTGTAGTGGTTTTCATGTTTGGGGTGGGGTTGAGTAATTTCTTTGCTCCTCAGGAGCACAGGTGTTGGAGAAGAAGGAAAGTGGGTGTGGTACCACCATGAAAGGACAACATTATAAGATTGCTGTGGGCTCTGCAGAACCTGCCTAAGAGGCTGTGTGGGAAGAGGTCCTGCAAATAAATCATGCTTCCTTTTGGGCATGCGCTGCTTGTCCCACCCCTTGGCTGGACAGCATCTGAAAATGCTGTGATTACAAATCCTTAGCTAAGGACAGAATTTGAGCTGCAAGCCTCTTTCTTTTCTGCCTTCCAGCGTTTCACACTAATGTTTATGGTTGAGCGTTGCCCGAGACATGATAAAACCAACATCCCATGAGGCTGATTTACCGAATATATTTTCTGGTGGCATGCTGCCCTGCCATGGGAAGTTTTGTGAAAGCAGTGCTGACCGGGGTGATTACCTTGTACTTCTATAACCTCTTGCTCCTGGCTAAACTGTTCACTGATGGTGTCTGCCCTGCTCTCCATCGCTAGGTCTGTGAATGGCAAGCCCCCGAAACGCTTAAGCAGATTCTTGACCTGGAAATGAGAGACACCGGAGAATGTCATCAGAAGATCCTGCAGCTCTGCCGTGATGTTATAAAATACAGCGTCAAAACCAGTAGGAATGGGATTTTAAGCACGGTTGTTTTGCGTGCTAACTTAGACAGGATAATGTTTACAAAGATCTGTCACCTTTCAGGGAACTGGGAGTGTAAATGTTTGTTTCCCTTCTGCCTGTAGAAGTGTGCAAACAGTTGTTTGACTGAATTCTGGTCACCACAGGTTTGACTAAAATATGTGATAATGGCAAACTAATCAAAAAGTAGTTAATACCATTTGCATTAGTAATAGATTCTGGCGTTTTGAAGTCTTGGGAAAGTCACCTAGACAAATGATATAACAATCTAGCAGAATAGGCAGAAGAAGGACCTTTTTGTGTGATTTCCTGCTGTCTGAGTGATGAGATTTGGGGTCACCATCATTGCCCTCGTATGTTCTTAGTGATGATCACCCAACATTTATTATTATTCTATTTGAGCAATAGTCTTGTAGGGTGTTAATTTGCTGATAGGCAGTAATTCCTGTTCCAGACACCATGAGAAGAGAGCCTGCAGTGTTTCAGAGACAGTATGCCACAGCTCTGCAGGATTAGTTCTCTACAGCTAACCTTTCTGCAGCATGTGCAGGGTAATTCAATCTTGGTGAAAAGGGATGAACAACATCTGTTCAGGAAATAGCTCTGTGAATCAGTAGCTCAGCATTTCAGATGTTGTATGGCTTTGGCTGTATTTTGGTAAGTAAGAAAGACATTTGATATAGTTAGTTGTGCATTTCTGGGCTGCATTCCCTGCTACAGTCACTGTTGCTGCAGAGTAAAACTGTAAAATAATTTTGAAAGGGAGCTTATGCGTTTGAAAACCATAGAAGAGTAGTGATACTGATCTGCAGGAGGAGTGTACTAATAATATGCAGATATAATTACTGAGTAGTGGAAGGTGTTCTATTTATCTTACTTCTGCAAATTGCCTTTAGATTATAATTTGTTACACTATGTCACCTTAGAAAGGATGTCGTATATGAAAATGTGCTGTGCAAATAGTCTTTAAGGATAGACATTTATTGAAGCCCTAGATATAATATAAATGGACCTGTACTGTTTACCTGGTTTTGCATGTAAAAATGCTATGCTATGGGTTAAAATTTAGGTGGTGATCCCACTGTTGAACTGAGTTGTTTTTATAGGCAGCAATAGTATAGAATTTTGTCAAAATTAGTTGTATCTCAGTGTTTCAAGGCAGGTAAATAAATTCTCTTAACTTCTCATTCATTTTAAGTGTGCAGTAAATTTTTCCAATCCAAGCTGTTAGACTGCCTCTCTGTCTTTGTGTTGAGCCTTTGGTGGGAGAAAAGGCATGGCTGCTTGGGATCAGCAGGTTCCTGTACTCTACTGCATTGCAAAATTTGGCTGAGTGTCGACTGTGGCCTCTCAAAACCACTATTTAAAGCCACTACGTATAGTCAGTTGTCAATCCCTTTTATTTTTTGATTTATAAAGCTTGTGAACAACTCGCATTCATTCTGTGCACCACTTGCATTTCTCAAACCGTGTTTTGAGGTTTGAAAGTGCTCATAAAATTTACTTTCAAAGGATTGTCTAACCTAAGGAAAGGACAGCAAATCCAGCTAATACTGAGCGAATGGAGTGAATTGTGGTTTGCAATGATCAGCATTCAGCTGAGAGGGAGTGTGATATATTCTCTTTTCTGGTATATCCTGTCACTTGCTTTTCATTTGTATTTTCAGATCATCCAAGATTTTTCAATCAGCTGTATGCTGGAATAGATTATTACTCGTTAGTGGCTCGTTTCATTACAGAAGCACTGAACCCCAGTGTGTAAGTGTGGTTCTTTGTCCTCTTGGTGATGAATTAGCATGCTTTTTGGAATAAAAGCTTTTTTTGCTTCCTTGCTTCTGATTTCTGTTTTCAGTGTTGCAGAAGAGGTAGGAATTGTGCAAGACTTTGGGAGAGAAAACAGGCTGATTTAGATTGGCTGAAGATGGGGTTTAAGGGGAGAGATTTTTTTTTCAATGCTATTGAACTTAGACTTTTATCTTACTTAGTACATACAAATTAATTAATCAGACTTAACTTAGTTGTTCATGTCCTTTGAGGTGTTCTGCATGGAGTTGAATGCAAATGGTTACCTGCCTACTGTTTACTTGCAAATGCAAAGCTGAAATTTAAGAGTGTGACCTACATTAAGAGCAAACTCTGGTGTATTACTTTGAGAGTGGAAGTGTCAATGAGATGCTGCCAAAAACTAAGCAATTGCTCTGCTGGATCAGATCCGTAATGTTTTTGGTTTAGAGTCCTACTGCTGGTGGTGATCAGCTGCTGATAGATTAGAGAAAGGTGCAAGAAGCCTTTATCTGGTTTTAGCAATGCTCTGTGCCATGAGTTCTGTAACTTTAATACCAATTATCATTCTGTTGTTTCTCTTTAGATACACATATGAAGTATCTCCTGTGTTTCTGTTGGTGGAAGAAGCAGTCATCAAGAAAATGATTGAATTCATAGGCTGGGAAGAAGGTGATGGTATATTTAATCCAGGTAGGAACAGTTCAGACTTCAAGCTGAGTCATTATAAACTGCCTAATACCATTAATTCTATGAACATTGGAGTCATGTGGAATATTTGAAAATGCGTGTAAAAGTCTAATGCTACATGAAACTATTTAATCTAGGCTTATCTTACGTGTTTCTAGTAAAAATTCAGTGATTCTGACCAGTGAATGAATGAAAAAACTTCTACATTAAATATAATTATATGGAATTATATGAAATTAATTGTTTGTAGCTGGTGCCCTTCCTGACCTTATTGACAACACCAACAGCCTCATTGGAAGGAGTCAGCTGACAGACAGGGAGCTGATTTATGTGCTAGACACCAATCCACAGTGCCTGAGGGCATAAATAGGTGTATCCTGCCTATGAACTGTGGGAGCAAGAGTTTACATGATCTTGACTCCTTTGAATTTTTATAATGTTATTAAACGTTTATGATAAGGCCAAACAGATATTTCTTAAGCTGCTTGATAAACCATGTTTTTCAAATGTTCTGTAAGGCAGTGTTTCAGCCCATTGCATTGAAATAATGAAGCATAATAGTGATATTTCACAGATTATTCAGATAACAAATAATTGGGCTGGATGTGAAAGTTTTATATCTATTTTGGGGGTGAGAAGAGGAATTACATGAGTACATGAGTTTAAACTCCCTCTCTAAAACTGAAACAAAGTCATGAATTCTAGCCTACACATGAGTAGTAGAAAAATAAATAAGTTTAAATTCCCTGTTTTTTTGATACATTAGTGGTATGGATTTTTTTTCACATCAAATTTAATGTGCATTTTTGGTAGAAGCCTTGCTTTTACAGAAGAATTTCTGGCTTAAAACTTAGTGATCTACTGAAAGAAGATAAATTAATTGTCATTTTTTTGGTTCTAATTTTATATAAGGATTTTTCTTACTGCTCTGTTTTGTCCTTCTAGGTGAATAAAACCTGTCCCGAGTGAATAAAGCTTGTCTTACCTTGGAGATCTTTCAGTTCCCACTCATTGTGTTGGTTTTTTGTTTTTTTTTTTTCCAAAGACCTTTTTCTCCCATGGTCTTTTGAGGCCTGGTTGCCCAAGAGACCTCCAAGGCTCTGAGCTTGGTGCAGGCAGCCGAGCTTCCTCTGCTTCAGTGTAGAGGGGAAGGTGCTGTGGCAGGGTGTTCTCTGTTGGGAAGGACTGCTTGGGCACAGCTCTTATTCCTCAGGAAATATCCCCAAAAAGCATCCAAACAGGCTCTGTTTCCATGCCCGCTGCAGAGCCCAAGATTCATTTTATGTATGTAGCCTTCAGGGGAGGAAATAAACTGTGATGGATGCATCACTAGGCTACCTGTGGGGTTTATTTTTCCCTTAATAGGTCAAGCACTCAGATGCAGGAAAGGTACTCATACTGTGGCTAATACAATATTTGTATGTCTCTTTTTGCAGGTGGCTCTGTTTCTAATATGTACGCTATGAACTTAGCAAGGTACAAATTTTGCCCTGAGATAAAGGAGAAAGGGCTTTCAGGTCTGCCAAGACTAGTTCTGTTCGCTTCGGAAGAGGTAAAACGAAAACAAAGAAAAGCTTTCTGAACTTTATTTTTCAGTAGCTACAAAATTATATCTTTGCATATCTGATAAGGCACTGGTACAATAATTCTGACATCAGTGTACAATGTGGAATACTGGAGCTAAGTGGAGAAGTCTGGTGGTGAATTTCCCTGCAGAAGCTTTCTTGCTTTCAGAAAACAAACACAGATGTTCCTGCTTTGAAAACTGCTGATCTAAGAATAGGTTGTACGTGGGGCAAACCTGAAGCAGAATGCATGTGCTATGTTGTGGAGGTCTGCAGCATTTGATTTCCCACAACATAAAGTCTAGCAGGAACTGTAGGTAGGTTTTGGATGTCAAAGGGTTTTTTCTGCATGTTTAATTTGTACTAAACTGAGTACCTGTGGACCTGTGAGATGGCTCTCTGCAGCTTCCACTCTGCCCTATGTCTGAATACAGATTGGTTGTGGTATGGAGTCAAGCCCACCATATGCCTCTAAGAAAAAAATGCTGGACCTTTAGACATTTTTTCTTTAAATAATTGAAAATATGTGGCTAGTTTTTAAAGTTTTTGAATAATATCAGTCCAAAATGCTTGTGGGAAATTGAGTTACGTTCACACATTTATTCTGAAGGTAGTTTTTGGAGGCTTTTTTTCTCTTCCCTGTCCCTTCAAATTTGAAGAGTTTATCATTTGATTAGTGCAGAGTTTTTATTAATTCTGACTCTACTATATAAAGGCCCCAGTGGAAGCCTGTACAGAACCTTGTTGTATTAGAAAATATAGAGTTACTAGAAAAATTTTAGCTCAGACGTTTATGCTCCGAGCAGTTTGCAGTGTAAATAAATGAGAGGCTTATTTTGAAGAAGCCTGAGGGATGAAGGCATTGTATAAGTTTTCCGAGATAACACGTCTTTTGGAACTGAGCCCACATGTCCTAAATAAAGGTGGTTTGTTTGTTTTTTTTTTCCCAACCAAAATACATTTTCTTGTTTTCCCTTTTTTTTTACTGAAAAGTATGTATATGAAATGAGGTGGCAGTTCATACTTAATCCATAGCTTTACATTTTGAAAATAGTTAAGGAGGAAAAAATGAGTTTGAAGCAAGTTCCTTAAGTGCTTTTGAAGTGAAGCCCGTGAAACTTTTATCATGAAGCAACGTTTTATTTCATTGCATGGCTTAACTACAACGTATTTCTTACTCTGAAATAAGCAAACAATTTCATGCCAAAAGAAACCTTATTTGACTGCCAGAATAAATTTATTTTTATGTCTTTGCTTCACCAGGAAGACCAAAACCACAAAACATAGACCTGACCAGGAAAAATAAATTGGTAAATTATTTGTAAGGCCATGCTTTTGATCTCTGGTAATTTGTTTGATTCACACAACTACCTAGTCTTTAGTACTCAGTAATCATTTACTGTAAAACTGATGCTTTTAATAGCTAGATAATGTGACTGTTTTCTAAGATCACTAGTGTTTATGCATGGTTATGAGGAAGGAAATGGGCATATTCATTTATACTTATTTTAGGTCCACCTGTACTGAGTCCAAGCTACATGACCTTTTGGAAACTTCTGTTCAGATATGCCATATTGAGAATATATGTAATCAGTAGTCCACACTTGAGATAAGTACAGAAGTGATGGTGACATACAATTTTAGATTTTTTATTATTGTTTTCGAGTCTTAGTTAACATTTTGCACCTTTGAATCACAGAACCAAGGAAGAATTTAGGTTGGGCAAGAGCTCTAAGATCGCAGGTTCAACCTTTGACTGATTACCACCTTGTCAACAAGACCATGCCACGTCCAGTTGTTTCTTGAACACCTCCAGGGATGGTGACTCTACCATCTCCCTGGGCAAACTTCCAGTGCTTAACCTTTCCTGTGATTAAATTCTTATTGTCCAGCTTGAACCTCCCATGGCACAGCTTGAGGCTATGTCCTCTCATCCTTGTTGCTGGTTGCCTGGGAGAAGAGCCTGACCCCCCCCTGGCTGCACCCTCCTTTCAGGCAGTTGCAGAGAGTGATAAGGTCCCCCCTGAGCCTCCTTTTCTCCGGGCTAAACACCCTCAGCTCCCTAGCAGCTCCTCATAGGACTTACTGTCTAGATCCTTCACCAGCTCCACAGGTCTTCTCTGGACTCGCTCCAGCCCCTCAGTGTCTTTCTTGAAATGAGGGGCCCAAAACTGAGCACAGGATTTGAGGTGTGGCCTCACCAGTGCTGAGCACAGGGGGACAGTCACTGCCCTGGTCCTGCTGGCCACACTATTGCTGATACAAGCCAGGATGCCATTGGCCTTCTTGGCCACCTGGGTACACTGCTGGCTCATGTTCAGCTGGCTGTCAACCAGCACCTCCAGGTCCTTTTCCACTAGGCTACTTTCCAGCAGACTTCCCCCTGCCTGTAGTGCTGCCTGGGGTTGTTGTGACCCAAGTGCAGGACTCAGCACTTTGACTTGTTGAACGTCACACTCTTGGCCTTTTCCGTCAATCCAACCTGTTCAGGTTCCTCTGCAAAGCCTTCCTACCCTCCAGCAGATCAATCTCCCACCCAGCTTGGTGTCATCTGTGAGCTTCCTGTGGGTACACTTGATCCCCTCATCCAAACATCCTTTGTTTTTGTTGGGGTTTTTTTTGTTGGTTTTGTTTTAACTGAAGAGGTACTTGGAGAAGCGAATTGTCAACCCTCCCTCCCCCCAACAAAACAAAGAAACAGAAACTAAAACAGAACTTGGAGAAGTTAACAACCTGGCTTTATCCTCATCATGAATCGGGCAACAGCACTGGCATGGAAAAGCAATGAGGCTATAATGCACCAAGTATTGATAAGGAGTCAAAAGACATGACTGTTCAATGCCCTTGTGTCATTTTAGGGCTTGGCTGCAGTGCTGTGCTGAAATAAAATGATTTTTGCCTTGATTTGCTGAGTCCCTAAGTTTCAGTTTGGCACTTGTCAGCTTGAAAGAGTTGCCCTGCTGCAGAGCAGGGAAATGCACAGACTTTCAATGACTTAACTCTGCGTGATCTGGGGCTGTGTATTTTTTGTATGTTCTCGGGTAACAAAGATGTATATTTAATTCATGGCCCACCCGAGGTCCTCACATATTCTGTTTGGCCTTCAGGAATAAAAAGGCTCCTTGTTCCAGCAAATAAAATACTTAGATATTTAAAACTGTGGTGATAGGCAGTGAACGCTGTTTATGCTGCTACTCTGTAGTACCTTTGCTGGACCATTACAGAGTGATTCCTCTTGAGACAGTAGCAGGAGAGTAATTGTTATATCCCACTTTCTGGAGGCATGGTTTGTGGCTCTGTAGAGGATGAATACGGTTCTAGTTATAGATATCAGCCCACCTTTTTATCACTTTTTGTTATTTGAGTCCCGTTTAAACTTTTTTTTCTAGCACAAGTATGCATTACGTTGATCTGAAAGGTAGAAATCTGCTAAATATGAGGTAACTAAGGGTGGAAGAGGATATGTAAACAGTTGAAATGTACGTGCTGATATGAGCAGTTTTTTTAGATGCAATGAAACTAAAATCCTCCCCAGTGCAACTTGATCATGAAAGTAAAAAAGTGAGAGGACACAACGTTAACTCATTGTGTTGTCCCCTGTTGAAATTACAACAGACAAAAATGAGTAATAAAACAATCTCATAGTAATGTGATCACATTATGAAATCATGTTTCCTAGAAACTTTTTAAAATCAAGAAAATACAAATTTATCTTCTCTTTTAATGAGCACAGGTGGAAAGTACCTTGTCTTTGCAAACATTATTAGGAAACGAAAACTGCATCTAGGTATAGGTAAAATAGTACAGCAGCACATCTTAAATGCACCAATGTTCCAATTTGATCTTGTGCTCAGAGGTGGTAATTTCTTGCTACAAATGGCTACAGATTTAGTAATTTGTCCAAACAAACTAAATTGTGAAAGACATGGCAAGAGTAATCTGAACTCACAGTGTTTAAAATAGAAATATCCAGATTAAAAGTATTTTCTCCTATTTTGGAAACGGAACTATGAAAAGTGAATTAGTTGGCACTCTTGTGACAGTAGCTGCTAAATATTCTTTGGTATATTTTTTCCTAGAATGATGCAATGCAGTTTAGCACCATGGCTTCTAGTAATGATAGCGGTGGGAGGGGGGAAGAAATTCTTACATGTACTGCAAGACCTCTTTTTTCATCAAAGGAAGCATATTCCAAGTCTATGTAGTATTATGAGTCTTGTTCTTTTTCTGTCCTACTGAAGGACGGAATTTTCCAAGAAGTACTTCTGGGGGAAAAATAATGTATCTTGCAGCCTGTTTGGTTTTGTATTCCCTTTGTTCTTCTCTTTTCCTCTGCTTTTTGGTATTATCTCTCAGGTACTCAAGCCTCTTTTATCTTTCCTCCAGTCTCTCATACCAGTGTTTATGAGAAAACATATAATTTACTGATTGTCTGCTTACTAGTATCCTGAGTTTGCAGGTCTTCTGCTTACTCAGTTTGGAGCAATCTGATTATTCTTGGTGATTCATACCTTTCATTTGAAAGTAATGGCTAGAAATCAGTGATGCAGGCAACTTGTATTTGAAGTGATTCACTAGGCAGTCAAAAACATCTCCAGACTTCTGCTGAACAACACACAGCCACTTACAATCATTATTACCTTCACTGATGTAATTTAATGTAATGTAAGGCTAATTATCCACCTATGTATGTTATTATTCTTCTAACAGCCTAAATGACTGAGCCCTAAAGGCCTTGCGGATGTGTCATGTTACAAATTAAGCTTTCTTAAAACTACTCAATAGTATCAGGTAGTGTCTTTGTACGCCTTTGTTTAAAAAGTGGGTGATGGTGGGGGAAACCTCTTTGTCAAAAAGAAAAAGAGCCCTCTGAGATCATCCATCTCATCAAAATAAGCGTGACAGGCTTTAATACCCTTAATATATTCATGCCCACACATTAAAATGTTGTACATTTTTCATAATTATGTTCTGCAGTAACTGCATTTGTGTGAACTCTCAGAAAGAAAATGGAATTAATTAACCACCTGGCTTCACCTCCTGTGTGAAAAGTAACAATTCTAGACATCTTCCTGTTTGTTGGAGTATGCGTTATTTTAACCCTTCAGTAATACTGTGTAAAAGAGACAATTTTATTTTTGTAAGAAGGGCAGTAATGATCCAAGGGTTGGATGGTCTTAGTTCTGAGAACAAGTGTCTAGTCCTAAGGGATGTGGTATACTCTCAAAACTGACTCCTCTGCTATGAGTGGGTAGTTTTGATGTCTGAATATCTTCAGGTTAAGAAGGTTACTGTATTTTGAATTCCCAGGCTAATCTTGAAGACAAATTAAGCAGAGATCAGTGTACTCTTGTTCTGGAATAAGACGAAATGTTCTTGTGCTGGAATAACAATATCCACAGTAGAACAGGTCCTCATAAAGATGAATGTTGGAAATATGGTTAGATAAACCATTATTATTTCTTCAACAGAAAAAAGCTTGTAAAAGTTGTGGAGTGGTCTGTGGGCTTGCATAGCATTCTCACTTTAGTAATTTTACCACATTCTGATTAAATAAACACCCATTTCTAAAATCCTCTTTTACACTCACTTCACAGGCTTCATAGACTGATGCCCTTTATTCAGTGCAAAGTGAGAAGTGGGCTGCATGTGTCTGTGTACTCATTCAGATATGTCTCTGTGATGAGACCTAGCTAAAATTCTTTGCTAAAATAGCAACTTAATTTTCTGAAAAATGCAGACTGGTCCACACTGGAACCTTTTGCAAAATCCACGATAAAGTCTGAAGATGTGCTGAGTCCTGTCTAAAGTCTGCTTGCTTTCATAGTAGCTTCTAAGGTTCACACTCATGTGAACTATCTTCACACCACTGTGATTTTCAGATCCTTCTGCAGAGATAGGCCGTTGAAAGCCTTGCAAATCCCCATTGTACCACATCTTAAGCTTTGGTAGGTCTTGGGACTTGAGCTCCTTGACCCTGTGAACGTGGGTTGCTGAATTAGGCCACGGGTCAGTTTAGCAGAGTATCCTGTCTCTGGCAGTGGCCACCAGCTGAGGATTAGAGAAAACATACAGAATTGTTACAAGCATAAAGTAGTAGAGGCTTCAAAAATACATCCTGTTTCCAAGGAGTGGTGCTTTTGGACTTTCAGCCCTGATTAATTGCTTCCAGGCTGTTGAGTTTAACAGCCTTTAGACCCTTTTCCTTATGCATTTCCTAACTCTTGCTCTCATTGATACTTTTGACTCAGTTCTATTAAAACATTTTGAAACAATTAATAATTCTTCCCTGCTGACACTTCAAAGCTTTTACTTTTCATTCTAATGCAGAACCACCTCTAAGAAAAATTGTATGGGATAGAGCTTCTAATTCTTTTCTTAAGCCCTCATTTTAAACATGGTGCACATCTTGTTTTGTCTTATTCTTTCCAGTTTTCTGTGTGTGTTAAGTACAAGATGGACTTTGTGATATGTGCCTTATCAGTTTGCCTTTTGTGTTAGAATATGCTGTTGTTGTGACTGTTAGGCGCTGTTGTACTAATTTTAGTGTCACTGTTCCTCATGTTAAGGAATTTATTTCTCTTGTTTTAATTGTGTGTGTGCTTTTTTTTTGTGTCTCTGTCACTTACAGTGCCATTACTCCATGAAGAAGGCGGCCTCCTTCCTGGGTATTGGTACAGAGAACGTGTACTTCATTAAAACAGATGAAAGGTAAGAAAGTAAAAGCAGTGACTGTGATCTCTGAGCCTTTTTGAAATGCAGTAGTGTTGTACATAACTAACCTATTTGAATGTAACTGAAAAAGTTTTAAATCTGTGTCCCTTAGAGGTAAGATGATACCTGAGGAACTGGAGAAACAAGTCCAGCGGGCCAGGAAAGAGGTGAGAGGGGGAGAGAGAGCATGAAGGAGAGAGGAGTGTATGCAGACTGTGTGCTTGCGTCTGAGTGAAAGGAAGGAAAACTAAGAGTGACCAAAAATCTTAAAAATAGGGCAGTTAATGTAACAATGTCTTTCTTACAGGTGCAATCTGTTTGCCACAAACTTGTGGAATGAGCCAAGCTTTATGAGTTCTACACTCTTAGAAGGGAGGAAAATTCCACAGGGTGCTTACTGCTAATGAAAGTCCTAAGTACAATGCTGCTCTGAAGTATTTAGCAAATTTCTTACAGGATTTCTTTTGCGCTTGATCCTTTTTTAAATGGATGCAGTATGTTTTCCTAAAACGGCTTTTCAGTTAATTACAGCAGCTACTGCTCTATTGCCTCTGCAGTGAGCAAGAACTGTAACATGTGGCTTAGTCTCTCAAACTATCTTACAAGCTTCAAATGCTGAATTCCATCCTTCCTATTATTCTAGTGAGAGTGCGGAGATGTGCCTCTTTTCCCCTAGGGACTTTGCCAAGTACAAAGTCAAAGGCAAGAATTTGGAAAGGCACTGATGTGTGTATTTGGACAACATTAACATACATTCCCACAATCCGTGAGACAGTCCTAACCTATAGTCGACATAATTTATTTTAGAGAGCTTGAGGACTAAATGTGCCTTCCAAGAGGATCTTTTTTTAGCTTGGTTAGCTCACCTTATTTCTCACTTCCAGTTTGTGCATCAGAGCAGTAGAATTCAGAGCTCAGCCCTTAGTCCATGATGAGTGAATACAATCAACTAGTGCAATGTCCATGGCATGGACAATACCTTCTGTGGGATCCTATCTTGGGAAATCTGCCTTTGTGGCTGATAGAGAAGCCAATGCAGTCCTGTCCTGTCCTGCACTGGCATGGCCACAACAACTTTCAGTAACTTCTGATTTAGATATATTTTGAGCCAAACAACCATCCCTTCTTTGAGTTTCATGCTGGATAGCATAGCTATTGATACATGGGGGCCCTAATGACCTGGCAAACTCTCCTTGCCTCTTTCTGTACTTTGCATGATATGGGGAAGACAACCTGTACTTCACTCACTTGAGCAAGCTGGGGGGGAAGAAAAGGACTGAAATAAAATAAAGCAAGAGGAAGCAGGCTTGCAGGAGAATCAACTCTTTGCTTTTGCAAAAGCAGTATTCTTGTTTGTTCTTGTAATAATACATGTAATGGTCATTTGAAAGAAATCATCTGGCATTTATGATTTTTTAAAAAAGGTCAACCTCAGTATGCTACTCCGCAATTTAAAAACAAATGTTCTGTATTAAAATGCTCTGCTTACAGGAAAACATGATTTCATTTGCATTTTAAAGGAATTTAAAGGTGTATTGGAAGGTTTTCATTTCATCAGAGCTTCAGTAAGTGTGTCTGTCCTTGACAAAGTGCTTTTACAAAGTACTTTACAACTTTTACAGACGGACGTTTCAGTGAATTATAGTAAATATTCTAATGACTCTAGACAATAGAGGATGCATTTGCTAGTGATAGCACAAAATGATCACTGAATATGAATAGCAAGAGTCTTAGGCCTCTTTTTAGAGAATTTAGGCAGGAAGATTTGTTTAACTATATTGTCAAGAATAATAAAAATTTAATTCGCTTTTTGGTGGGAAAAGTATAATGGCAGCAATTATTGGAATTTGCAGAGACTTGTCCCTGTATTCAGTTGTGCTACCAACTGGCTGCTTGAGAACCTTTGACTTTGATGTAGCTGTGGGAGAAAATTCCTGGGAACACTAACAGAAAATAGATGCTTTGGCATCTTTGCTTCACTTGCAAGTGTTCTGTACTCGAGCTTCAGGCTGATTTGTAAGTTTGATTAACTATTGTGGTAGCTTGTACTCAGAATAAATGACCAAGAAGTGACTTGAAGGCTGGTAAGTCTTTGTGAATGTGTGGGATTAATTTAAGTTCATTCCAATGTTACTTTTCACTGCTTCAGCCATTTGTAAAGAAAATTTAAAATACAAATAAATCATAATTATGTACCATTCTTACAGTCCTCTACACTGTAAAGATGTATAAAACTGTCAGAGTGTAAATTTGAATCAAGCCTGTCTGGCTCTGTAGATGCTTAAAGTAGCAAAACTTTTTAAAAAAATAAAAAAGATCAGATTTCAGCTGGGTGAAGTTACATGGAAGACATGTGTGGAGTTTCATTTTTCAGCTGATGTCTGATTTCACTAAAGCTACATTGAGTTACCTCCGCAGACACACTTATATCATCTGAGAGATCTAATTCACTGTAAATGAACTTCAGTGATCTCAGCTTGTACAATTTAATAACAACTTTAGTGCCTCTTCAGTAACTGTGTTGTCATTCTATAGGCCAGATGCTGAACCATGCAGAGCAGTTCTTTCAGCGTGCATTTACCAGCAAGAGAGACTGCACAGTCATTGCTAGGGCCGATACCCTCAGTTTCATGGAGTTGTTACAGACCCCACCAATTCTTTTCGTTGCTGCAGTTTCTGCTGCTAAGTAGACATGGACACATAGATCTGCCAGGGTACGTGAGCTGGTCTGCTGTTAGCCGAAGGGAAAGCAAAGATGGGTGGATTACAGTGGCTGTCTGAGACTGCAACCTGACAAAAGTTTTTCTTATCCCACCTGCCTGACCTTAACACTGTCTGAGATTTCCAGTGGCTCTCTCCTGACATTCGGTTACCGTCTACAGCCCTTCCTCTTTCCTAGACAGGAGCGGGAGCAAGGGAATAGCGCTGAGCTGTAGGTCAGGCATGGGATCAGACAGCGGTGACTGTCCCTGTCATGGTATGCGCCAGTGTGGCTGAAGGCAAATCACGTTCCCTAGCTGAGGTTTCCTCTTCACCAGGCAGAGAACAGGGGTGTTGCAGAGACGGTGCAGGTGGAAACCCTAAACGGATGAGCCCTTTCCTTGCATGGGGGGTCTGCTGGCTGAGCTAATAGCTTTATTTTATCAGTCAGAATGACAGCAAATATGGTAGTGAAATGTGGAAGACTGAGAAATGAAAATCAGTGTATAAAGAGAGATGTCAAATATCTGGTATGTTTTGATCTTGACAAAACTAGCATGTGTCAAAACAGTCTGAAGCTGCAGAAGTCTGCCCTGGGATGGTGTTAACTAGAAATGGAAAATGCCTTTTTTTTTCTTTACTAAAAAAAAAAAAAAGAAAGAGATTCAGCACTGTTAAATGGAGTACCTTCTGCTGGGAAACGAAAATGTAGATTGTCACATCATTGTCCTGCATTCCTAGATCTTTTTATACTTTAGCTCTGCAAGTATACAAGGAGGAAATGAGCAGTGCAAATGATAATTTTTTTTTGTTTTGAATCCTATTGCAGGGGTCAGCACCATTTCTTGTCTGTGCTACAGCAGGCACAACCGTGCTGGGAGCATTTGATCCTCTGGACAAAATTGCTGGTATCTGTGAAAAGCATGGCCTCTGGCTTCATGTTGATGTGAGTTTGTATACTGTGTGGTTTTGTTTAGCACTGCTTTTTTATAATTGCTATTTTACTTTGGCTGTTGATATTTCTTTTTAGAAGTTGGGGTCTAATAACATTTCTTTCTCTTTACATACGGACCAGAAATACGTTCTGATTTGACTCTGTTACATATGCTGCAAAACAGCAAATAACTTGGTTCTGACAAGCAGCCAAAGCCATTTTGTTATTGTCAGGTTATATTTCAAAATTATTTTATAATCAATTTCTTCTTCTTGCTACCTCCTAAAAATGCTTCCAGAGTGATTATATACAAACATAAGTTTTGATTCTCCCCACCTTCTGTTGGGGAATAGACACATTAGAATGGGAGTGTGAGGTTCATACAGGTTAAAATAAAGGTATGTTTCTGGCTCAGCCAGTCATAAATTATTCTGTTTCATATATACAGATTTGAATTTGCTGTGTATGTCCTTACATTTTCCTGAACTGTACAGAAATTTTTCTCTTTTAAAAGATTTCTTCGTAATTTTAGGTTTGGCTATTAAAATCCATTGTTGAATCTTTTTGGAATAATCATTGTGCCTTTTTATTACTTGAAAGAGTTAGCTGTAAATGTATTTTTCTAAAGATAGGCCACTTCATATTTTCTAAAATTGCATTCTCTTTATAATTGCAATGCCACCAAACCTAGAATGGCTAGATTAAAAGTCATGGAGCAATAATAGAATCTGGAGCAATGTTTGTGGAGATTTCCAGACCTGCTCTAAATTTCTGAAGTGTTTGTTTAATGTTGAGTATCTAAAGAAAGATCACGTAGGCAGTGATGCGTGTTTCAAATAAATGTCTCACAGACATTAATAAATAAAGTCACTGTACGTGTGAGTCAAAGGAGTTTTCTTGTCTTGGAGACCAAAATGCAGAATTTAGGCCTAATATTTGAAATGCCTGCCAAGCCTCCTTGTGGCTGTGTGCTGCTGAGAAGGACTCATCAGATTTTCAGCAGAAGTGCAGCACTCTCATTACATCATTCTCTTGTGTGTGTATAGCTGGTGGAAAGAGGGATGTAGTTGGAATCTGTGTTGGACCTTAGGAGAGTCCAATAGCCGCGGCTGGAGCCATCTCCAGTGGCTGTAGGAGAACAGTGAGTAGTCTCCCTATAGCTGAACTAAAATATGGCTGGATAAGCCTGGGCCGTGTTCTGAACCATAGCCAGTTTGTTAGTGTTTTGAAAAGAACTAACTTTCTTCCTCCAGTTTTGCCTCGTGTTAAACTAAGATAGAAATGTCCAGGAATATCTTTAAGTTAATTTTCTGTTTTGAAATGACTGTAGTTGTCAGATGTTAATTGTTTCCCAGTAGAAGGACAAATGTCCAGTAATAAATTGGGTTAACAGTCTAGAAGACCAGTTGTTCTCATAAGATGTGATTCATGTTATGAGCCTCTCAGTGGTTCTCAGAAGTTCTATCAGTATTTTCTCTGTCTTTCACATTCTATGAAGGGTTGGGTGGATGGCTGTTTCTCTATTTTTTTTTGTTAAAAGTTTCTAGCTATATTTATAAGAGAACGGGATCTGGGGGAAGACTGAAAGCTTTCCACGGAAGTGACATCAGGCACACATGTGTATACAAGTGTGCTACGGTAAAATGAGCAGACTGTGATTCTTACTGTGATGTTTTTTCTCTCACAGCACCACCAGAAATAGATTTACTGAAATTGTATGTGAGCAGGTACAGTGAGACTGGGTCTCCGCCATTCAGAAAGACTATAAGAAACACAGAGAAGAGTTGGATTTTTTTTCTTTTTCTTTTTTGTTTTTAAGCAAGCATAGCTCCTATCACTATAGGATGGAATGTAATATTTTTGAAATCTTTGAGAATCCACAGTCCTCTGAAAGGCCTGGCTTCTTGCTGAATGATTTACAAATTATGCTTTTTAACAAGTGAGTACTGCTGTTTAGGCCTGCTGTATCTTTGAAGGAAAAAAGATACAGTACAATTAAAACAAAGAGTAAAACCCACGTAAAGTTCTGTCTAATTTAGGACTTTTCATGTATCATTGATAGGCATCAGGATTACCTACTGTAAGTGCTCTCACGAGCTGTTACTAAGACTATCTTATATGAATGTCAATGGTGTTGTTTCCAGATTTACATTGATTTATCTCATTTCAAAATATTTTTTGATCGCAAAAATTGATGTGTTTGCCTTAGGGAAACTCTTTTCATTAAATATGAAATGATGAAGCTTGTGATTCTTAGGAAGGGCAAAAGGCAGAATGTCAACAGAAATTCAGTAAGCTTCAAGAAGATAAATTTCAATAACGTCAGAAATAGTAGATAAGCTCTCACATGAAGACAAACTGGAGAGGAAAAGTGAGTTGAGGAAAATGTTTTAAGAAAATAGTACCAGTAGGTCCTAACTGTCCTAGCAGTCAAATTGTTCAGTCAAGCCTAAGATCAGAAGTTATACCGAGCTTATTTTGTTCACATTACAGCATTCCAGTTGCTTATTGTATTCTAACCTTCCTCTATGATGCCTTTCTTAATAACTTGTTTTCTATCATCAGTATGCCCTCCAGCATTTATATATGTTATGTATTGTCTTCACATAGCTTTAAATGCTAGGTATGTGTATTTCTTCCCTGATGGTCCTGACTCTTTTTTTTTTCTCCTATTATTATAATACTGGCCTATTATTAGGCCAGTAGAGAAAATCAGGCTTGACCTATTAGCCCATGCTTAGGTAATTAGCTTAATCACGCAGTGAACACTGTGATTCCCATTGTTCAGCTGTAAGTGATTTGTTGCATATGAAACAGTAATTTTCTCATACCTTGTTACCAATTACGTTGTGTGGGACACAGGTTGATAACAGTCGTGTTTTGACCTACCCTGCGTTGCTCTCAGCTGGATTTGTCTTAAACAAAATGCGTCAGCCCAGTTTTATCAATCTGCCCTCCTTCTGTAGCCTCGTGGATGAAGGAGAAGCAGTTAATTTTATTGTGTCTTTGCAATATCTCATCAAAAAGCCAGAGAAACGTGCCAGGCTGCAGCTCTGGTAGTGAGTTAAAACCTGGCTAGAAAACCATACCCACAGAGCAGTTACCAGTGGTTCACGGAAAGGGGAAAAAATTTTGGGCAGGATTCCACAAAGATTTGTGTTAGGGTAGAAATTATCTGGTATATTCATTAAATAACTTGGATGAAAAAGAATATGCTGACAAATTTGAAAATGACATAAGACTTCTGAAAAAGGCAGTGGGAGAACAAAGGCAGTGGGAGAACAGGATTAGAAATCAAAGGGATTTTGACAATTTGGAGAAAAAAGTGGAAAAACTAGGCTACAGTTCAATAAAGATAGAATTCTAAGCTGCAATAATCAAGTGCACAAAAACACAAGCTGGGGATTGTTGTCTAGATAGCAGATCTTTACTGTAAAGCCCAGATCTTTTTCTATTTCACAAATCAGTGGTATTTCCAAATAGAGTTAAATATCTTTCAGGATTGAATAATGGAGGTACATAAAATGATTCTTTCTTTCTGCTTCATACGCCATCTGCTTTATCTAGGTTGTGTCCGAATAAAAAGATGCAGTTCAAGAAGGCCCTACAGGAGAAAGATTAGAAAATGGCAAAGCAAGGTAGATAAATAGAATCATATCTAGAAATTATGACCAATGAGGAAAGATGGAAAGCACTGATGTTATTTAAACTAGGAGAGACAAATAGACAGTACAGAATAGTCTACAGAAGCTTTAAAAGGTGCTGCTAAAAGAAGAGGACGAATCTGTTCCCCTGACCACTGGAGGTGTGACAAGCGGTGGCATTATTTAGGACTGACACTTTAAATGAAAAATATGTTATTCCCATTAAACACAAATTAAGTGGTTAAGTTGTGCAGCCTCCGTCATTAGAGAGGCCTTTAAAACCAGGCAAAGCCAGTGCTTCTGTCTTAAGGGCCTTCTTGTTCATGGTGTTTTGTTTTTTGTTTTGGTTGGTTTTGTGGGGTTTTTTGGGTTTCTTTTTGGTTGAGGGGGAGTTGTTTGTTGTTTTGGTTTTGGGTTTTTTGCACGGCCCTGGATCCCTAAGCTTTGAATTGAGTAAAGAAGCATGGATCACAAATTCACCTTGTATTACTGTGGCTCAAGGAGAGTAATACCATTTCTCTCATCTAGATCTCCAGTAGCAATTTTTAAAACAAAGGCAGAAAGTAGTGCCAATAGTGCTGTGGAGGCAGCAATTGCTGGTGTCTCTGCATTTTATTTTTCACGTCAGTGCTAATTACAGGTGTAACTGATTCATTGATTAATAACCTCTAGAAAAGATGTGGTTGAGAGAAATGAGAGGAGTGTGGCTAATCTTGCCTTTGAGGGTGACGCACTATTGAGATGACCTCTTAAATGCCTTTCTAGTCCTGTTTTTCACAAACAGTGTGAGAATGTCAGCTTTTTCAAACACTGAAATCTTTGGATGCAAATTTTGTAAAAATGTATTATATTTTAATGGGTTGTTTATAAATTCTGAAAATGGGGGAATAACTTAGTGACTGTTTTGACTAGAATGAAAAGAGCAAAATTGTCTCTGAATAGGAAGTTCAGTTTGATTGTCATCCCATAACATGGCAAATTTGGACTAGCTGGAGAAACAAAGTTGTAAGTCATGGTTATGCAGGATTACCATAAAGTTTGAGAATAAAAATTTCCTGTCTTAGGTCTCACCTGTAGTTTGAGCAGCAGCCCTTGTCTCAGCAAGGATGCTGTGAGCATGGCAATGTGAAATATGATGTGATCTATTAATGTGTGGCATTAATGAGGATGACTTTTTAAGACAAGTTAATAACTTTCATCTCCCTTGTGAGCCTTTGCCATCTTGTCTCCCAGAGACAGCAGATCTTATTCCTAATGTATGGCCTGTGAAACAAATACTGATGATAAATTCATGTATCAGCTATCACATATTTTTATTTCAAGGAAAGAAAAAAAAAACAAAACCAAAAACCAAACAAGCATATATTCTCTATGCTCAGGTCAGGAATCTTTACATCAGCAATTTTCTTTTTCTTTGCAATTTTTTTTTAAAAGAAGACGAGTCCAGATGTTTTGTGGACTGATGTCTTCTGTGTGTCTCTGAAGAGCCTTGCTTGCTTCACAGGTAGTTTGCTGAAGTGCATTCTGCCTGCGTGAATATTGAAAATAGTTTTATTTATTTATTTATTTATTTATTTAGCAGTAATTTCTCAAATGTGACATGTCTGATGTTTGCATGATCTCCTCACCTTTCCGCTGTGGATAAATGTTTTTTGAGAACTGAAGTTTCACAGCACCTGATGATCCTTGCAGAAATCATGAAAAATAATCACATTCCCTGAATCAGGTTGTCCGGGAATTAAACTTGTGTAATAAAAGCTTGTTGTCTGGGTTCTTTCTACAGTCCCCGGAGAGACACATCTGCCGAAGGTGTCAGCCAAATACAGGTGTCTAGAGTAGATGGAACTAAATAAGGAGTATCAGTGGAGAGCTCCTCACTACATAGAAGGCCTAAGTGACTCTTAGAGCACACACTTAGTTCTTAGATGACCTGAGGGAGTCTCAAGTCATTTTAAGGTCAGTTGGGTTGCTGGTAACAGAAATGCTGCTATTGCCCACTGACAGACTTTGCTTTTCATATCTGTGCAAAATCTGAGCCTGGACTTTGCAATTGTCAGAGATTATCACTGTCTGCTGTTTCCCCTGTGAATTTCTCAGAAAGGAATTGGCTAGCAGGAAGAAGATGTGCAAAGTGGAGCTTTCTGCTGTCACTGGTAGGTTAAGGCTGGGGGAAAGGAAGCAGCTCTATTTGGTATGAGGAATGAGTCTGGTTATGCAAGGACGTTTCACTTCACTGCCCTTGCTTACACAGAAGGGACACTCTGGTCTGTGGCTCATGTAGTGGCACAGACCACCACCTCCTCTATTTCAGGCATAGCCCCAGGCTGCCATCTTTATTTCAGGAGATGAACCTAAAGGCAAAATTTAGCCCACTGACCACGCAGTAACTAAGTTTTAAATGAGACAAGACATCTTTAGAAGTTACTAGTTGAAGTATTCTCAAAATAACTTTATACAAATAATATTTTCTTGGCTCTGTAAATGTTCCAACAGGCTTCTTGGGGTGGCTCAGCTTTGATATCAAAGAAGCATCGCAGACTTCTTCATGGTATCCACAGGTAAGTGAATTTAGTCCATCGGCTCACTTACTAGGGATTGAGGTGGAATTTATGTGGTCTGTTGGCTTCCATAAGTGCTGCATTTTTAAAAATAGTTGGGGAGATTTCAGAACCTGTGATGAGGGTGGGTGTGCAGGAAATCTGATTTGTCTGCTTGGATTTTGTTTGGTCTTTTTTTGATTCTTAAGTACCCATGATTATAGATGCAATTTTCACCTACCTTTCTCCATTTATGATTTTTGCAGGGCTGATTCTGTTGCCTGGAATCCCCATAAAATGCTGTTGGCAGGAATCCAGTGCTGTGCTCTTCTGGTGAAAGACAACTCTGTAAGTTCTCCTGAGCATTTTTTTTCGTTTCCTTTTTTTTCTTTCTTTCTTTTTTTTTTTTTTTTAATATTCTAATAGGCTGTCATTGCTGTAATATGAAAGTGGAAATAATTAGAAAACAGTTAAAAGTCAGTTTTACCGTACTGCAGTACAAAGGCTGAATTATATTATTTTGAATTTCACAACTTAATTAATGAAGGGTGAATAAGAGAGCAGGGTGAAAACGATCCAAGTCGCTGTACTCACAAGTGGTCAAATTTTGCAGCTGGTGCCCTTGCTAGTTAACTTCTGTACACGATTTGCATTCAGAATGGAGTATATTGTCACCTGGGCCTGCCACACTTAAACACTGAGCTCATCAAAGTCCTCAGAATAGCTGTCATCCATCGGGACTGCAGCAGTGCTGCGTCTTGTTTAAAGCAGGCAGAGCTCATCTTCACGTCCCCTTGTACGGGAGCACCAGAGTGGGAGAGGGGTAGGAATCAGAGCACATGCAGGTAAAGGTGCTGAGCCTTCTCTCCTCGCTCTACCGGTTCTTCCTCATCAGCAGGGTGATTTAGACTTCCCAAAAGCCATGACTAATTTAAAGGTCTAGCAAGCAAACAACAGAGCTCTGATCTCAAGATGACTCTACAGTGTAGCAAAAATCCCTTCTCGTGTCTTTGTGGTATTCTTTTATCTTAAAAAAGAAACCAGTAAGAGGTTAATTATTTCAAGCTTCATTTCAAAATCAGACCTGCTAAAACTTATGCCAACTGCCCACCATTAGGGATGAGTTTTACCTTGTACTTCATAGGTTATAAATGACTGAACATCACAAAGATATCAAGCCCCTAAGGCTTGCATCACTATTTTGTGGCCATGGTTTGTAAATTACTTTTATAAATCTCTGTCAAAACAACTGATATTTCCTATTCAGCTGCTGGGGTTACCTATCCATGTAATTTGTTACTGACTTCTGTTAGTAAGAACTGATGAGGACCAAAGAGCACAGCTGCTAATCAGCACTCTCTTGGAGCTGATTGCTCTAGGTCAGGGGTGAGACATGGTGGGACAGCAAGGAGAAGTGTGCCACCTCATTTCCTTAGACTAGAGCCTGTGGGATTGAAGAGGATTAGATTTCAGGGTTGCCATCCATCACTTTATTCCAAGCTGAAAAACAAACAGAATAAAGCTATTGACTAAGATTGATATGGTGTCTTAATTGCAGGCTTGGGACGATTTCAGTGCTGTATTTTTAACTAATTAGGCCCAGTACACAGATATCGCCCTAGGTAATGATTAGGCTACTTGGACTGAATAGTGGAAATTTTTCAGGAAGAAAGAGGAAAGAAATGAAGAGGATTGGAATGTTCTAGCTGCTCTAGCATTTAAAGTCACTTTATGAACACTCTTCCAACTTCAGGGCTCTGGCAGCCTTTTTGTGTTTCACTTCTGTACACTTTAAGGTCTGGTAGAGTGATCCTATTCCACTTTTAAACCACAGCTAGGCAATGTTGTGTTGGAAATACTTGTAAAGCTGAAACCTACGTCTTTGAGGGGTGAAAACAGAAGTATTGTGGATCATAGCATCAGATCCTGTTGTACAGTGAGACATGTTCTGGAAAGCAGAAGATTTCTCTGCACTGGGAAGAAAGGTTGTTTTACTCTGTGTCTAATTCCTGGAAAATTGGCTCTTGCTTGTTCTGTGTATGTGCCAGTGAAGTCTTTATATGCAAACAGACACACATACGGATTTGAGTACTTTCTTATTAACTAACTGGAATATAAATCCTTAAGAAAAAAAGATCAAATGCATATTTAAGACACTTTCACAGAAAAGTGTTGCTTCACTTTGATTCTCTCCATAGCAGAACAAGCAGCTGAATCCAGTTTCCCATTAAAAATGCTATTTTTGCACCAGTAAGAGAAGGGAAGAGTACATGTATCAGTTTCTCACTTGTAAGCTTGTTCCACTTCTCCTAAAGCACCTAAATACCTATGGCTAAGATGAAGCACATGTTTATATGTGAACATAATTCCTTCACACTGTGGTTAGGATGCATCAGTGGGAACTGGATGCTGAGATGTGAGCTGGAAGAGTCTGGCACACATTGCTCTGCTAGTGAATTTCCCAGGTACCTCAGGTAGTTGCTGAGGTGCTGAATTCTGTGAGAAATCAAAGTAGCAAAATATTAATCATGAATGTTAAGTCCCATTTATGAATTTCCCTATCTCCCTCTGAAAGACTGATTAAGGAAGTTTCGTTTGCCTGTATTCCCATTTGCTTTGAGGTCCATTTGGAAATTGTGGAATACTTCAGAGTTAGGCTTAGTTGATTATAAGTGAGCAAATTAATCCCCTTCAGTTTTTCTTTTCCTCTTTCATTCTTTCTGTATGAAAAATAATCTTTAGAAGATGTCATCACATTTCAGTTGTACTGGTAACACTGTAATTTCCCATTAACAAAAGTAATAGTGGCTTTTTTTTTTTTTNTCTTTTGCCACATTGCTTCAATGGGGTTTAGCAGTGTTAACATATTTAAGACACTGCAGCTGGCTTGTTAGAATGAAACATTGTAATTAAATATTTTCATGCACAGATTTAAAAAAACCCTAAAAACAAAAGATTAACTGCAGTGAAATGCTGATAAAAGAGTATCTTCCAGCCTTAGTGAAACAAAATTGGAATATTTCCAAGGAAGGTAGAGATAGAAAAGAGAAATATGTGTTTGACTTGATTAGAAGAGAGAAGCATTTTCACCAAAGGGAAAGAGAGATTGGTTAATCCTTTGGAAAAGCTCAGATCAATGACTATAGTTTTCAGTGCTTAAAGCGCTCAAGAAGTGCTCAGCTATTCCTTTTTCATTGCCATGCCCTGAGTGACTTTCATCACTTCTCCAACAAGATAGTCTTACTCAGCACTGGTGTGGCTGATTCATGAATTGCAGTGACTGTTTAAACACAAAGCTAGATGGACCAATCACCCCAAAACATTGGTGAAGTCACTTTCGGTCTTGTATGTTCTTAAAATGCTAGGATTCGGTGTTGGGTTGTGCATACTCCCTTAAAACCACAGAGCTACTCCAGTTTGTCTTTGCTGTCGTCTGTGTGAATGCTATCTACATGTAAACAGAGAACTACTGTTTGTCACCGGTGCCAAAGATCTATGACTCGTGAGAGTGAAGCACTAGTTTGGGTAATTAAGAATCAGTTCTAGGTAGTAAGCAGAATTTTTACGTATTAGTTAAGAATAAAGTCTCAATGTAGCTAATGAAATCTCAGTTTAGTACAGATTATAATCGATTAAGGGGATGATGGTAGCCATCCACATGTAATCTCTTCCTCATCATTAGCAATATCATAGAGATTCCAGGACAGCTGCAGGAAATGCTCTATTCTCATTGCTTTTGCTTGCGTTTAGTGCAACTGAGAGCTCCTTCTCACCTCTTGAAGTGAATTGCTCTAGTGTCTTTTCACACTGCACTGCTTTTGACAATTTTCAAGTATGCTATTCAGAAGACTGTCCTTATTGCGTCAGAAAAGGCAAATCAGGGAGATGCTTGTCTTGGGGAAAAAGATATTTTATTAATGAAATTGAAATTCACTTTTAACCAGCAATGGAAATGGAAAGAGATCAGAAGACTTGCTGTAGGTAAGTCTGTTCAATGAGAAAAATATGTTGAATTATGAAACTGGAGCTCTTGCTTTCAGTATCAATATTTTTTCATCAATTTGCCATTAATTAGAACACACAGAAACTATCCATAGGCTTCATCAAAATCAAAAGCTCTTTGAAACTTCATAGTTTCTAGACTAGGGCCTCTATGAAAATAGCATTTCCATTTCTTAAACTTTAAAAGACTGACTATAAGGCTGAGCACTTGCATTAAAAAAGGTAGGAAGATAAAAGGTGCTGAAGAAAGAAACTCGAACTTGTCAAATGGGGCAGTTCTAATGAAACCTTTGCAATTCTTCTGAACAGATGGAGCAGCTCAGTTACTGTGTGGAAACCTGTTGGGGTCTTCTTGGCTCTGAGAATGCTGAGTTAGAAAGCATATTTAAAGCATATTTATTTCCTTTTTTTTTCTTCTACTTTTGCATCATTTGACTAGGAAAATTGAGATGACTTTTTTTGTGTTCAATTCCCTTTCTTTTCCCTTCTCTGTCCCCTCCACCTTTCTTCTGGAATGTTTCTCTCTTTCTCACAAAGGATGATTTTTGTTCCTTTTCCTGTCTGCTCTAGTGACATGCAGGAGGATGTCACTGTACTTGCCTCTGGAGATTGATAGTATCAGTATCTTCAGCAGGATTTCTTGAGCATGTTGCATTCTTAGTAAGATAAGCAGATGGAAAAGGATCAGCAAGCCGACAGGTATTGTCACCTTCAGATGTACCAGGAGACGAGGACAGTACCTGCCTTTTTTTTTTTTATGAACTACATTACCAACAATGTGAGCTGACTCAGGGCCATCAAAATATTTGTTGCATTTTCACTCTAGAGCATTTTTTAAAAACTTTGTAACTCTGCAGCTGTGCTGTGATCTTAAGTGAACTTCTCAGTCTTTTGTAATATTGCCAACTGCGTTTAGGTTTCTTGTGACAATGGTTACTATTTATCGGATGACAGGCATGAGGGGAACTACTATTCTGTGACATCCTCTATTGTGCAGCTGTGTTGCATTCTGATAAGGCAGAAGATAGTGCCACACTGATCAACCCTGCTGTACGCTCACTGCAGATACATTGTGCAACATTCTAAGTCAGTAAGGACAAAGTAATTAGCTTAAATTTGTGGATGTTGCTGCTTTTTTGCTTGTTTTTTTCTTTATTTTTTAGACACCATGCCTAGTAAACTTGTTATTCTCCTGAAAGTAAAGGTATGAAGGTCTAAATGAATAGAGCACAATGTCTCGACGGAATGACTCCTGTTCCTCATTGTGCAGCTGCTAGCCAGAGGAAAAAAAGCTGTAAAAAAACTAGAAAGTATGGGTGCCTCAGTGCTTGACTATTCTGTCGTTTCTAATGTCATCTTCTTGCCTTTCTTTATTTGAGAAAATTGGAAAGCATGTGTTAGAATCTTATATGCTGCAAAACACTGCATCCATCATTGGCTTTCCAGCTGTGCAGACACTGGCCCTTTTTTTCCTCCAAGCTGTCATATAAACTGTCTTTTCACAAGGCTGAACGTGCTGCTCCAGTGACTAAAGAGTTCAGACCAAATTTGCTCTACTTTTATCAAACAAATATTACAATGGGATTGTCAAACCCTTACAGAAGTTGTGGAGAAACCCTTGGTGGTGTTCTCCTTTTGTGCTCTACGAATAGGTGTGTAGGTGGGGTTTTTTATTAGCTTTGCTTTTTTGGAGGGAATTGAAAAGTCTAGGAGAGAGGCAAAGTTATTCTGTGTATGCCAGTTGATTAGTTATCTTTTTTTTTTCTGTCTTGACCTTTTTACTCCATTTTATTTCCAGTCCCAAAGTCATAAGTAGAGTATTGGAATGTAGATCAGGAATTGTACCTCTGTTGTGGGAATATGGCACTTTGATTAAGAATGATATCAGACGCTGTGCCATTTCAAAATCAGACTTGCAAGCAGATGCAGAGAAAAGGGTGAAATGAAAAATGCCTTTTTTGTTGGTTCAAATTGAAGAGTAATATTGAATTGGAAAATGAGTTGTGTTCTGCTGCTTAGCACTGACAGTTCTAAGTTTTCTGTCTCCTGGGCCCCTCATAGGGCCACCCTCATCTGTGCTCTTGCAGCCTGCTTTCTGCCAGCCCTTCTCTCTACTTCCTAGTATTACAGAGTATATTTTGATATTTCATTCTTCAGCCGATGGCCAGTCCTGTGTCTCTTCTCTTCCTCTGCACCTTTAAACTTATAACAGCCTCTGTGCTTTCTGTTTCCCAGCCTTGTTCTCTGCTGGAACTTGCCACGTTACTCATTAATCTTTGTCTGTTTTCTGCTGCTCATCTCTGCCCAGCTTGCCCCTCAGAAGCTGTAGGCTGGAGATTGCTGAATAACAATAATTTTAGTTAGAAATCATGATTAGTGTTTGTGAAAGTATCTTTTCTTAAGTTTATTTTCAAATGTTACATTTGTCTGAACTGTGAAAGAGAAAAAAATTGTGTTGTACTAATCTCCTTGTGCTTTTTCTGCTCAGTCAGACAGCCTGTGCTAAATCCACAGTGACTATTTGGTGGTAAGGGCTAAACATTTATTTCTTGGGGCTAAAATCTTCCCTACCTGCAACTAACCTAAGCAGGAACAGATTGAGCCGTTTGTGAACATGTAGGAAGTTCCTCAGGGGTTATTCTTGATCACGGTGCCTATAATGCCAAGATTGTGGGTTCAGTCCCCGTATGGGCGGTTCGCTTGGATTGGACTCGATGATCCTTGTGGGTCCCTTCCAACTTAGACTATTCTGTGATTCTGTGATCTGAAGACTGGAGCAATGGACATAGATGTCTCCTTCTTCTCCCTCTTTCACATCCGTGTATGCTTTAGGGCAACTGTTTCTGTGGTACCCACTCACGATTTTTTGAGATCTGAGTCAAAATTCCTCTTCAGCCTCCTGCTCTTCCATGACATTATGAAGAAAATAATCATAAAAAAAAGTTTGCTGGTTGTCAGTGCTGACTTCACTGACTTTAGGCTCATCCAGGGTTCTTAAACCACACCATAAGCTTTGCATGTATGCTGCATATCCGGATCTGTTTTGATAAGCATTTGATACAGACAGGAAAATAAAGGCTTTGGCTTGTGAAGAGGTTTGAAAATGCTTATCACCAACCCAAGTCTCTGTCGTGTTTCTCGTAGGGCCTCCTGAAGAAGTGTTACTCTGCCGAGGCTGCGTACCTGTTCCAGCAGGACAAGTTCTATGATGTCAGCTACGACACGGGTGACAAGTCCATTCAGTGCAGCAGGCGTCCGGATGCATTCAAATTCTGGCTGATGTGGAAAGCACTGGGAACGACAGGCCTTGAGGAGAGAGTAAACAGGGCACTGGCTTTGGCAAGGTACCACCTCACAGTTTGGAATATGTCTAGTCTGTTTGACTGGCTGAAATGCTGGCACTGCTGATACTCCATATCCTGGAACAGACCCCATTGTTACATTTTCCATCTCTCCTATTGTTTGTGTATAATAGGAGGAATTAATAGCAATAATAATTATTGTTATTACATTTGCTACAGTATTTAATAGTAATTATTGCTTTTAGCAATAAGCATAAATGTTGGCAAACATAGAAGTCAAAATTAGGCTATCAGTCTGTATTGTGGAACATTTATGTTTTTGAGCTAGACATAGGACATATTTACCAAAACACCTTCTTTTAGCTCAACTGTTTGTTCTGGTGTCGGTGTAAAAGAAGTCCTATGTGCCAGAATCTGAGCTGTGTCTGGCAAAATGCAGATTTTCCTATTCACGTCATTCCTCATGAATGAGGAAATGCAAAAAATCCGATAATGAAAAACTCATATGAGGACATTGTGTTAAGATTAGGATCTAGTAGAGGTGTATGAAAGCAATATTGTTCTGACATACTGAGTGGTTTTGCTCCACAAGTTTGCTGAAGTTCTTAATGCTTACAGAATGTTCTGTTAAGGACTGAAACACCTTTTTCTTGTGATCTTCACACCTGTCCTCTTCAAATTCACTAAGTTTTTGGTCTTGCAGAACTGAGTTTCACAAGTGAATTCAGCAAAATTCTTGGTAGAAGGTGTTTATAAAGTGATGGCGATGTCTTGGTTTCTGAGAAGAAACTTCCATATACAGGTAGTTTTCTCTTCTCTTAGAAGAAATTATTTTGAAATAAGACAATGGCCCATTAAAAAAAGTTCACTTTAGGTAAAATGTTTGTTCAGAATTTACACAAGACAAAGCACAATGAAAACTTCATCAAACTAGCTACACACTGCCTTAAGTCAAATCATTGATATTGACATTTTACTTTTTATATGAAATAACAAGTAGAAAAGAATTGAATGTTTATTTCAATGAAAATTAAAGAAATAGTCTGACTAATGAAGTTACTTAAAGAAAAAATAAAAATGCCCCGACCTAAACCCAGAGTGGATTTGAAAGGAATAAAAAGAAAGAACCAAAACCAGAAAAGCTCAAAAAAGCTGTGACTTTTTCTCTACTTTATTTCTTTAAAGCCACTCAGTTTTTTGGCTGGTTATGTGTTTTTTAATATCTTCTGGTGAAATTGCACCTTGTTTTTGTTGCGAAGCATTGTACTACTCTTTGTCTGTTCAGAGTAAGTAATACTTTCCACTATCAGTAGGAGAATTCAGCCTTATCAAGGTCACTGGCCAAGGTCATTTGACTGACTGTGTAGTGATTAATGACCTTTCTGGGATCGATATTTCTGTTTAACATTAGGATTCAGTTCGCAACACTTTAAAGGAGCGACTGGCTTGTCTCTTCTGGTTTCCGGTTTGTTTTTCCATTAGGAAGAAATTTAATTTTTAGACATTATCTGATGAAATAGATTCGCCGTGGTGGCATTGCCATCTTGAGTTTGTATGGACTTGGGCACTGCACCAGGTTTACTAACTACTCAGCTGTGCAGCTGTGCAGCCTTTCTCCTCATTTGTTAAATTAGATGTTACTTTGGTTGCAAGGGTAATATTTCAGTGTTCCTGAACACAGACCTGGATTAATTCTGGAATTAGTCCACTGACTATAGAATTTAAGGGCAAGATTGTTTGTTTTTTTTTTTGCTTGTAGCCAAGCAGAGCTGCAAAGGTGTTAGGGTAATTGCAGCCATGTATTTCTGATGCAGCAAAGTTTGCCTATTGGCTATCCCAGTAATATCTTCTTGTTCTGGAGATGAATCATGCTTTCAGGGCATTAAATATCCCAGGAACATTGTGATCCTATCTATTTGGAAAGGCTTGCTTTTAAAATACCTAGAGTAGAGCATCCAGCTGATCACTTCAGAATTTTTTTGCTTATTTTCTTCCCCGTAATTATTTTTGATGCAGGGATGTTGCTTTGTAAAGTACACTAAAAAGAAAAGAGAAGTAAACTGCTTTTAGAATACAACTCTAGTTACTATACGAGCACCTCTGCATTTTATGCTTCATCTTCTTTGGAGTTTTTCTGCCTGCTTCCTCTTCTGACACCCACTGTTAGCAGACATATGTCTACTTTCATGGCAGATCTCCACCCCTCGTTTTCTGCAAGGCTTAATCATAGCAAATGACATTTCTCTGTGTACTTTGGTCTTCACTAGGACTCAAGCCCTTCTAACGTGGTACAACTCTGACATGATAATAAAACTTCACTGTCAACTGTGGAAAGATGCACAAAGTAAATTGCTCCACTGCCATCAAATGATCCTGGCAGGATAAATCATGGGCGATGGATTTTCTAATGGCTGCCTTCTTAGTTTATTGGCAGTGTAGTTAAGAACGTGATTAACAATGTTGTGAACCTGACTGACATCAGGTAGCCTGTGTCATATTTTATACGTAGGTGATATAAAATAAAGGCAATCGAGGTAAGAGGGAAGGGTATTAAGCATATTATTGCTCTAACAATTCAAGACCTTAAAAAAAAAAAAGTGATTATGCATAGGTTTCTCTTTCATAATTTATTAAAGAAAAAAACAAATTGAAGGCTACTGTCATATGAATAGCCTGCTGATGTTGCTGAATATTGGTTTTATGGCATAGACAAGTATCTTCTAATAAACAGGACAAAAGCAGCAAGCTTGTTTGACACAAGATAATTACCTTACAGATAATCATGCCTCTCTTTCAACCTAAACGATAGTGTGGGCATTAACAGCCAGATAACAAACAAATGCACACAAGAGGATCTGAATGGTCGTGGCAGAAACGACCAGAACCTGTGACTTGTTCCAGCGGGAGGAAACACCTCACCTGTGCACGGCACAACTCCCGAGCTGTGTGTTGTGGGCACTGGCCCTCCACCGCAGCGGTGGCTTTGCTGGGATGTGTACTGGGAGGTAATGAGTCACAGGCACAGCACTTGCTAATGATAAACAGCGTGACAACTCCCCAGGCGCTGTTTTGAAAAATGTGTGCCATCTAGGGTATTGTTTATTGCTTCCCCAGCCAGCCTGTTTCTGCAGCACGTCTGCTGAGGAGAAGGCGTTGCAGAGACAACTGTGCTAGAGGTGTCCCTGCGGGGGCAAATTTCAGGCGTGTGGGTAGGACCAAGGGAGGTTATTTTCACAATATTTCTCTTTCTGAACTACAAGAATTACTAGTGTGATGACCGCTAACGCAGCTTGAGGCAGGAAAATGCCAAATAGTGAATGCAAGAGAAGAACAGATTTGTGCACAATCAGTAGTTTAATTGCGTGGGATTTATTAATGTTAGACAGCAATATCTTCATGTAGAAGGCTAAAACTTTGCTGGAATGGAAAAGCAGTGTGAATTTGCAGTGAATTCTTTGAAATTTTTCTTTGTAAGGCTTTGAAGGGAGGAGAAGAAAGACAATTCCCATCTATGTCCTCTTTGCTTCAGAATTCCTGTGTGATGTGTGCCATCGCAAAGTTGCGGTCGTGTTTTAAAAAAATTCTGTAAATTGAAGCTGTTTATATCTAAAATTTTGATTCAAACCCATCTTTCCTTTGAAGGCTTTCGAGTTTTTCACGCTTGACAGGTGAGAAAGAAAAGAAATTCCCATTTTAGTATATTGTTAGCATAGGAAGTCCAGGAATTGTTGTACATAAGCAGTGGCTCACTGAATGGAAAGGTGCACTGTTGTGTACAGTGTGGAATGTGGGCAGTACTGGGAAAATTGCTGAGCTTGAAGTATGTTCAAACTTTTAAATTGTGGGCTAAACTGAGAGATCCTGGTGATAGTAGAATGCAAGAGGTGTCAGCAGCACGGCATGGGCGCTTGAGAACAAGGGACGGAGGTATTAATTTGTGAAGAGCAACATCAGTGAAAATTTGCATTGGGAAAGTTCACAACCTGATGCAAATAGGATCAATTTGTGCCGTGTTACTCTGCTGAAAATCTGTGCCTGAGGACAGAATTTGGCTTCTCCTCAGTGCTCCTTGGCTGGCTGTAGCCTTCTTTTGTTTCTGGGAACTGATAGCTAATGCATTGTCACAGCAGGTAGAAATGAGGTTTAACTCTGTTGTTTTCTTAGTGTGGAAAAAAGAGGGAGAGAAAGAAATACATGTTTAAGACCCTGTTTTTGTTGTTGTTTGTGTGTATTGTTTTGTTCTATGCTTTAAACCCCTGATTTTTTAATTACAGATATCTAGTGGAAGAAATTAAAAAAAGAGAGGGATTCCAGCTCCTCTTGGAGGTAAGTGAAAAAAGAACCGAACTGTTGCTATTGTTAGGAAGTGTCCATTGTTTGATTTTGTTCTTTTTAGTCAATTACCGATTTGTATTTAAATTATCTAATATAGTAAGTTTATGTATTGGAGATCCACAGATATGATTGAACACACATAACATGTGCTGTGTTCCCTACCATCATTCTACCTAATTTCTTAGCTTCTGGTCCTGTATTGCCTCAGGGGGTGTAGATAGAGCATTTCTCTGTGACATCGAGGAGGTTGGCTGTAAAAAAAGCAGTGCTTGCCAGACCTCAGACAAGACTGTGTGCTGGATGGAAAAATAGTTTGATCCTAAAAATGGGCTTTTCATTGTTGAAGTCCATATTTTTTTCCCTAATTCTGTTTTGACTCCCATCTTCCTAAAACCTAGCCCAAAGTTGTGTTCCACTTGTCTTTACTAAACCTGTCAGCTTATTTCCTGTTTGGTGATCTTGCCTGGGGGAGAGTGAGTGATGGGAATAGAGCTTAACTACTGTTCTTCCACCTGTCCTCAGCTCTTTGGTTAACAAGGCTGATATCTGAGGATGTTGCAGGGACCTGTCATTTTTATAAAAACCTTTTGCATTGTTGGAAGTGTACCTGTATGAAAGACAGACTGGTATGTGGGATCAGGAGGAAGAGCATACATGGAGGAGGATGGGAAATGGAGTAAGTGTCACCATGAGCATTCCAGGTTAGGCTAGACAAAAGACAAGATATGAAAAATATTTTATACTATTCATACAATGTAAACTTTTCTCTTTAACTTTGAAAACTGCTGATCAGTTGAAGAATTTTAGGCCAGCAGCACAGGATGGGGTTAGTAAAGTGGCAAGTCTGTTCAAAGGCTGTCCATTTCTTGTTATTGTAGACCTTAGCAGAGAGCCCAGATCTGCTGTAGATGTGAAGACTCTTGGTGAGAGCAGAGGTTGCTGTGTAGTTCCTGCAGGAATGGACACCTGGATTAAAAGTGGGTTTGAAGGGAGTTCTGTAATATGGACTATGAGAAAGAAGTTGAGCTTCTTGAGTTCTATGGGTTCTTCTATGAGTTGAGAAGTTGAAAGGGTTAAGAAAGTTTTCAGGAGTGCAAGGAGATAAGCAATGAGAATTCAAAGAAAGGAGGCTGTGAGGCAGTGAGGCCCAGCTGTGCGACGCCTCTCTGAAGGGAAGTTTGGCTTCAGAAAAAAAATCTTAGGAAGATGATCCTCTGATACATGCAGGGAGGAAAAACTTGTAATGAGAATTGCTCTATGGCCTGGAAATGCCACTTGTGCTTGAGTCGTCTTGAACTCTTCTGGGGTATAATTGCTTACCTGCTTGGATAAGACCTATGACAAGATAACCAGAAATACAGTGTGAAGTGTGGCTGGGGGTAGTTTTCTGGGATGAATGGTATTTTCAGAGGGCGGTGATGTATTTGATGTGTGAGAGGAAACTGAGATAATCAAGAAGGCAATATAGGCAATGGCAATCTGGTAATGTATGCCATCTGTCTGCTCCTGCCATCTGATTTTAAATAGTTTTGCAATAAACCCTGTAACACTGAGCTAGTGCTTGTTCTTATGGGGAAAGCGTTGCCTTTTCAGGGTCTGTGTTTATGTGTGTACTCAATGCACACTCTTTGGGGAAAGAAATGGGACTTTAAGAACTGATCTTTATTCCATTCAGTGACAGCACATGGCAGGTTTGCAGCTCAGTTCCTGCTGACAATGATATTCTTCTTGATGATTAAATTGTATTTAATGCATTCTTTGAAGTGAAGCAGAAAATGATATGAGCAGCTCTCAGTGGTCTTTCATTGAAAGAACATGTCTCAGCTGGTGGGCTCTCCTCGTTCAGGAGACTGCCTGGGATTATAATAGCAGCCACATCCACAGTGGGGCAAAGAGATGGTCTGACTCAGCCACCAAGCTCCCTTTTAACAGTATTTTATTCTTTCAACTAGTACTAATGAGGATGGCATGTGGGAGAGGAGTGGGGTGTGTGAGTTCACAGTCCAAATTATCATAATCTTTATTATAATCTAGATACCATCTGAATGCTGTGCTGCAAATAGCGTAGGTCAAGATTGACTTAGTGATTTATGGGTTGTGTGGGATGGGATCAGAAAGTATATCTATTCTTCATATTATTGTTCTCTATACAGGTAAACAAAAAAAAAAAAGTTCCAAATTAGCAGGAAATTTATAGAGACCCGGGACTGGCCTGCTGGGAACATTTTCTCAATCACGTATGATACAGAAACATCATAAGCACAAAATGCCTTATTTTATAATGCATGGTGAACCGCCACTTTTGGTGGGAGCCTTGCAGCTAACTCTGCTGAGTTTAAACGCAAAATTTCCCTGGAGAGGAGCAGACATATGGAGTCTCAGTCTTTGCTCAAAAGGCCTGCTTAGATATTAGACAAGATACATTCAGGATATGGTGCACACCCTGCAAGTGGTCTTGAGATTCTTATAAAATGTGGAAATTGAGAAATTCAGCATTAACTCCAGCACTGTACAGTGTGCTCTATGATATGAAAGGATATTGGCATTGTTCAGTAGGAAAATAACTAGGTGTGCAAGTGTTAAATGGTCACAGAAATTGAGTTTTTGTGTTTTGTATAAAAGGCATCATTGGAAATTTCCATTTAAAAACCCCAAAATACTAAAAAGAAAATGTATTCTTTAGAGTTGCTTCAAATATGAATTCTGGAAGTTACCTTTCTGTGCCTCTCTTATACTTTTTCTAGCCAAAGTTTTTTACTGAGTAAAACGGAGTTAAAGATGGATATAGGAAGAAGAAATTAAAAAGGAGCCCCTGGCAGCAGGAAGAGGAATGGATGATATAAAAAAATATTTCTAGTTTCAAAAAAAGGGAAACAAAAGGTGACTTGGAGAAGGAAGCTTTAGAGGAAATGGTATAAACTCAAAGGCTTCACCCTTCTCAAAAATAAAGCAGAACTCTTTGAAAAGCTATAATATATATCCCTGTCCCATCTATTGCATCTTATAAGCAACCACTTGTTCTCTTGTTTAGCCGGAGTATGCAAACGTCTGCTTTTGGTACATTCCACCGAACTTAAGAAAAATGGAGGATGGACCTGAATTTTGGCAAAAGCTGCACCAGGTGAGTGTCACGTGTTGCCTGAGGCTTACTGATTTATCTGTGTGCCAGATAAGAATGTGAAATAGCCCTTGGCTTTGCTCACCATTATAACCTATCAGTAGACTGGGGATTTAATCCTTAAATAGATGTTGGTAAGATTTAAGTTTTTTCTTGGTTTAGACAAACCTAAGTATTTTTTTTTCCTTAATATAAGAGGCATAAGCATTAACAAGTATTCAGCTTGCTATCCAAGCTGTTAGCAGCTGGCAGAACTGAGAGAAGAGGAACAGTGTTGGCGCATCTCTTGTCTAGACAGATTATTCATTACCTGTTTCATATACTTAGTGCTGTCTTTGGAACTTGGCTTGCATTATCTATGATAATCTATGATAATGCAAGCAAGGAAGTGCTTAAGAATATATTTCTGATGTTAAACCTAAATGACAACAGGAATACAGTGGGAAAAGACTGTGGGAAAAACTTTGCTGATGAGTGCTTCAGTAACTCTTTGCCATCCTGATAGAAAATCATGAACATCTTGGAAAAAAAGCAGCAGTAAAATTTTTAAGATACTAATGGGGAATCATTAGTTAAGAGTTAATTAAGAAGCCACTAGACTTTGTGGTATTATGTTTTGCTGAATAAGTTATTCTGTGAGGAATTGAATTTAATTCATTGTTTTCTCATCTCTGGAAGAGCTTTGGTGGTCTGTGTTTATTTTTTCACAGAATTTGCTACTAGAAATTTAAACTAGAATATAAATGTGTATATCAGATGCATACTATGTAAACAAGCTTACATCCTTTATATACATGCTTCCTGTAACATCTGCTCCCATTTCAGCAGCTTTCACAGGAATTGCTTTCAATTTTTGCTGGAGCCTGATGTCTTTAGGAGAAAGATGTTCCTTAACCCCATCTGTATTGTTTTGGAAAGTATACTTTTGTAGTACAGATCCATGCATAGCCACAGTATGGATGCAAGGGCTTGGCATTTACCACGCTTTCACAAAGTTATTTTCCTTTCATCTGGGCTTCGTGTCCTCTCCTTAAAGTGTAAAACTTGCATATGAATGTATTTGGGTATGTATATACATAGATACATATATATATACACACACACATATACATATGCATATACATATATATATATACGTATACAGAGCTGTATAACAGCTCGTCTACTCATGGAGGAGGGAGGATTTGGGGAGGAGCAGTGGGAAGGCATAGAAGAAACAATGCTGCAACTGTCACTGTTTGATTTATGTGGCTACAGAGGGGACCGAGGAGGGAAGGGATGAAGCACAATAAATGGCTTTGAGCACGTATATTTGAGTGGCTTATGGAGTGTAACTTACTGGTTCTTTGCTCTGTTGCTCTGTGGTGCTTCCAGTCAGGATAGGGGATAGATACCTGCCTTTATTTTATGTACCAATATAGATAGATTGATTCTGGAAATACAGATTTCCTAGCCAGTGTTCGTGGAGAAGAACTTGGAGGGAAAGAAGCTTGCATGCAATTTCTTCCAAGAACTGACCACTGCTGCAGATCTCAACCACTCTTTTCATGGGCAAGGTGACATTTCCATGATTCTTGTATCTCCTCTGATGAAAAACTAAGAAATCTCAAATCCTAAGACATAAACTATTTCACTCTTCCCCAAAAAAGCCTGGAAAAAAAATCTAGCACAAAACAGACCAAAGCTCCCTAGGAGATGGCACAAATTTCTCTCCTGGAGGAAACAAGAAATGATGATTGTTAGTTGCGTTATTTTAGACACTGCTGGGAAGTAGTTTGACACTACAGAAGTGAGTCTGTTTCACAGTGAAAACATGTTATTTCGCCTCCCTGATTCTCTGCAGGGATAGGTCTGGGGTTACTCTGCTTTTTCGATGCTGAGGGCCAGTTTGGGGCACAACATGTATCAGTGAGCAGATGAGATGACAGTACTGGGTCAGAAAACATAAGACTGGCTTGACTTTTTCAGCTAAGATCAATTTGTTTTAACATTGCTGATGCAACCAGCATGGTCATTATATTACATTAATCAATACAAATGTGTTGCTGGACAAGAAGGAATGCATCCTGATCAGCAAGGTGTAAATGATAAGAGCATTAAGGCTGGAGAGGTTGTTACATGATGCCGTTGATGGACAGATGGGGCTGTGACATTTTCTTGATTCCAAGCACTTCCTGAATATACCTATCATTTCACTAAAATGAGCACTAAAATGCTTTCATTTACAGTTTCTCTTTTCACACCACTTCTTAGAATCACAGTTGTTCTGTGAATTCCAGAAATCAATCTTCCTTTTTGTTGACCTGCATATCTGACAATAATTAAGGAAACATATGTTTTAAAAATCCCTAGGGCAAGTAATTGATTTTATTCAACTACTTGTTCAGCAGTATTGCTCAGAATAACATGCTGTCTTCTAAGGTTAGTTATATGAGTTTTAGTGCTGGTCAAAGTTGATAAGCAAATTGTTCAGATCTAATGTCCTCAGCTTTGTGAACAGTTTGCATAGTCCTATGCAAAATAACCCTGAAGGTTTTCTGCTGTACTGGCTTTTCTCCAGTTTCCATGGCCCACTTTATATGGAAATGTGTCAGGACTGACTGGATGGTAGCGTGATACCTGATTCTGATGTCAGCCTTCTTGTTGTCCTACATAGAATGTGTCTCTCAGAGGCTTACTTTTTTTCTTTTTTTTTTGAGTAGGCTTTTTGTTTGTTTTAAATTCTGGAGCCTTGAACTTCAGGTGTAAAATTTGTGCTCTTCAGAGTCTCCTACATTAAAAACAGAAAGGTGATAGAAAGCATGGACTGAAGGATTTGGAACAGCCACTAGCTGGTCATTTGATTCATCACCTGAACAATTGAGAGAGTGAGAAAACAACATGATGGTGGGGGAAGTAAAGAACAGTATAAATGGTTCATTCCTCTGTTATGCGTGAAATTGGGAATTCTGTGCACATCCACAGCCTGACACCACTTTGATCTTTTGGGATTACATCAGGAGCTGGCTGTGTAGTGAAACTAGTTCTATGAACAGTGCAGCAAAGCTTTGGATGCAGTTAGATGGTCCGAGATAGTCCATGCCCTTAACACTGAGCAGCACGCTGAGGCTATAGCAGACGGTATAGCCCATTAATGATCTGGCCGTGTAAGGTGTTTTCTAGTGCCATTCTTCACAAGTGAGGAGAGATTTCTTCTTGTAGAAACCATACAAAGAGGCCCTCTGTGGTCATCGAGGAGTTGCTGGTATATCCAACGGGAAGTATCTGTAAGTGGCGTTATTTTGTCATTGCAGGCTGGGGGCCTTTGTCTCTGACCTGGAACTGACAAAATTGTCGGGATGAAGGAGCGATGGCTTTGCTAGTGCTGTATGCGCCCCCCAGTGGGAATTTCGCTCCTTTTCCTTTGGTGACACACTTTAGGATTTATTTTGTTTACTGCTGAGAATGGTCGGTGTGTCACAGGGTCACAGTGAGAAAAGCTGAACTGGAAATTACGAGCCAGAAATGGAAGCGAGGGAGGAGGTAAAAACACATAAGCAGATACCATTTCAATTCTTGTATTTTCTCCATACCTACAAATATCTATGCATATTCTTTCTGGTAACAATCTTCTCTTTAGAAAAGTCAGCTTTCTCAGCTTATACTGGAGCACCTGCAGATGATGTAGAATTAGCTGATTGTTAGTAATACCATCTCTGGAAAACCTTGGCAGCACAGACGATGCTAGGGCTCAAGGAAGAGTTTAGAGGGATATATTTGGAACTATTCTACTGCCATCCTGCTGCTAACCCAGCCAGCCAGCCATGTCTTATTCATTCTGGATTAGTTTGTAGTCTGCTGAAACTCAGAGTTTAGTCTTGCAGACTAAAAGACGACGCAGAAGTAACCGTCTTTAACAGACCCCTCCTCCTGCAGGAGCCTGGCCTTGCCGAATGATCCTGGGGCATAACTGTCGATAGAGTACTATGCAATGAATACTGCTCAGTAAAGAAGGCTAGTGGTTTATTGCCAAGTACCACTTTAGACCCCAAAATTTACGTTCAAAAACTGCCAGTAGGTTCTTAGTAAGTCTTTCGTGATTTACTAAGCTTTGCCTGCTTTGTAGTTCTAAAAAACATACGCTGGAGTATCTGATTTCCAACAGTTCAGTAAAGCTTTTAGACACAGTTGTTAGTTTCAGTTACTCAAAATTTGAGCATCTCTTTGTCAGACTCTATTTGTGTGGTGAAGTTGGTGTTTTTTGGTTTTGTTTTGTTTCCTTCCTTCCTTTTTGAGGATTTTTGGCCAAGTAATACAAAATTTATTGGCTGTAATAGAAGGCTTAGGATGCAAAGTCATATTAAAGTAGTAATGTCCTACTAAAGCTTGTATAGCTTGGAATGCCATTTTGCCCCTCTTCTCTTCACCTTAGTAAAACGTAACCTTATTCCAGCCTTTCCCTCCTACTTAAGAGACGAATATAACTGTTATCTGAAGGCATATATGTAAAATGGCCTGTCACGCTGAATGTTGTTGTGATACATTTGTGTAATGAGAGATTTCGTATCAAAGCATAAATATAAGGAGGTTGAAGAGGTGTTGCCTTGGCAACCCCTGAATCTTGTGGTCTTTGTGGTATGAATAAAAAACTAATCAAGGACCCAGTTCAGCAGTATTTATGTATTTAAAATACCTATTGATTATGGTACAAGATGTGAATGGGAAGGGAAAACAAGACCTCCAGTTGGTTATATTAATAAAGTTTGTCCTCTGCATTTTGGCAGAACAAGAGAAAAACTACATAGGTTATAACCTCAGTATTAAATGCAGTGAGCCCAGGTTTATGCATAAGAGAGGTCCCAAATATGTCGCTGCAAGTGTATTTCTACTTGGTATTTGTGTGCAAAATGTTATTTAATTTGCTGGCATCCCTGTGGACTACGCTTTGAGTTCTTCTTACACTTGTACAAGAAAACAATTAAACAATACTTTAATATGTGTGTTTGAAGAGTAAGGGCAGAGAAAGGTTTCTGTGGACTTTCCTTACATGAGTAATTTTCGTGGTATCAAGCAGCCTACTGCCTCTAGCATCTAGCTCAGTTTGACACGAGTTTCGGTGGAGGGCCACGACAAATGACAGGAAAACAAATGGTAAGATTTGCACAGAAGTATATGGGAGTTAGACTGGCCAAATCATTGGCTTCCATGACAAGGTGACCCACTTAGTGATGAGGGAAAAGCTGTGGATGTTGTCTATCTAGACTTCAGTAGTGCCATCCCTTAACCTCTTTGCTTTCTCTTAAAGCACCCTTCAAATCTGTTATGGACTTTAGGAAACAAAAATCTACGGGTGGAAGAGATTGCTTTGGCAATCTTTCTTTTAGACCTTCCAGGGGAAGGTGGATTGTCATTTCAGCGTATCAGATGGGACCTCCGAAGGGGTTGTTTGAAGAAATTCGATTTGTCAGGGAGATCTTCAAGGTCAACAGAAGCTTCAGATTCACCCTATATAACTTGAGATAGTTACCCAAGAGAGCTACTTGAGGAATTGGCTGGTTTTCCTCCATCTTTAACACAGAGAATGAGAAAGGGAGCTCCCAGATCATGACTTAGGCAACCTGCAGTCAGAATGACCCTTGGGAAAGACTTCATTATTCAGAAGGGGAACCTAAGAGGTGCCATGATTCTTGGTTGGCTGCATTATTTATAAATACAAGTAAAAAGCACCTGGCACTAAATCCTCAGCATGCTGTGTGCTGTTTTAGACTTCTGTTTCACAGGCTTCTGGAGAGAAGGGCTGCAAAATCTCCCGATTGCGTGGACCTAGCTGCATTCTCAGTATTGTGTTCAAGAGGGGCAGAAATGCAGCATTGCAGGAGGGATCAGGAGGCCCAGTGGAGGCAGGGCTGCAGGCAAGGACCTTAGAGGAGAGAGGCACAACAAGCACTGAAGCCACAAAATGAGTAACATGACTTACATTGATCACATGATTACGTTAAATCAGGACTTACGTTGTAGTGTGACCTTTCCTCAGCAGAAGGTGACACTCAGAAGTCTCAAAATAAAATAATAATTAATTTTTAAAAATAACAACATCTCTTATTTTGCAGCTAATACTGCATAATATACAGCAGCAGATGAATAAAATGTTTGTAGTTTGGCTGCATATAAATGACTGTTATTGTTAAGAAGAAAGATCTAAGCTTTGATAAATGAGAAGGAACAGTACAGTATAAAAAATAGCAGAGAAAAATTATAGCAGTGTTTCAGTACCTTGTTAATGAGGGATTTGTACACTTTCCCCTTTAATATGTGTCTTTTTCTGCAGTTTTGTATAACTCATCGGTACAAAAGTGACTGTAGCTGTTAATTAAACAAGATATTTAACATGACTTTGTTTTAAATGTATCCTCCATAGAACTGGGTTATAAGAATACAAAAATAAGCTTTTTTAAAAAATTGTTAATTCAAAGTAGAATATTTTAGTTTCTGACTGCATATCCGCTTACAAGTGGAATTTATGTCTTTATTCTCTTTTATATTTATTCTTGCATGATTACTAAAGTAGTAGTGTTAGTCTAAGGGCCCAAATTGACTGGCAAAGTCTTCATCAAGAGAAGTAGGAATCAATGCATGAATCAACACACTTGACAGTGTCCGTTTCACCTTAGCACTGAACCCAGGTGCTAGGGACACTTCAGTGTATAGTTTACGTTGATGAGGTGGTACACCTGCCTAACTTTCAGCCACATATAATGGTGTGTGAGAGTGACCTGATCTCACACTTGCTCTTTTGTGGGATGTCTGGCATATCAGGTATGTCTGTGGGGCTAGAACAGAGCTGTATTTGTATAACTGTATTGTAACCTACAGTAGATGTAATAAAACATGGCAAAGGTGTGAACTGCTCCCAGCCTGTGCTTTCTATAACAGGCCTGAGTGATACTGTAGTAGTTCATGACATGACAGTCATAGATATTTCTGTTCTAGCTTTCTACTTTGCCCCTTATTCCAGACTGACTTTCCAGGGGTGTGTAGTACCAGTTGGGCTCCAGCTAAAGGCGGTCCCATTCATGCAGAAATCTTTACATATGTTAGGTCAGTGGTACCTGTCTCAATTGATGCAAATAGGCAACAATCAACATCACTAAATAATACATCTGGCAGCAAAACAACTCTGTTTTAAAAGCACTGTTGCACAGCTGCTAAAACTACACATCAATTCTTGGGAGAAAAAAAAAAAAGAGAAGAAATCCCAATGATTTTGATGCTGAATGGTTTACTAGATGAGAGTGCAGGGCAACTTTTGTCAGAGACTTAACATTGAGCTGTGCGTGTTCAAGGCACACTGGGGACTGAGGTCTATTGATCCCTGGTGCTCAGCCTACAGAAACGATCAAAGCTGGAGGGAGGGAGTCTGCTGCAGCTCCATATGTTGCATTCAAGCTGAACAAGGATTTCATCTTCCCCAAGCCACCTGCAGAGCAAGATTGCTCAGATCTCCAGAGATGAAGTAGGTTTCACACTAGTCATTTCTTGCTTGAAGTCCTTTTAAAGATAATGGAGGGTCTGATAATTTCTCCATGTGGTAATACACATCATGGCATGAAATGAAGCTGGGGGCGATAGACAAAGTGGAGAGAAATATTGTTAGGAAATAAAATCATGAGAGACCCACAGATTCAAAGTAAAGGACCAAACCTTCCAGGGAGATGACTGCAAGTTGTGTTTTCATCACGGAATGTATTGCTCTGTGACGATACCTTAGCTGGCTCAGGTGCTAGGAGCCATATGGCCACAGGTTAAATATGGTACTTAATTCAGGTTAGAAAGGAACAGTTCACATGACTGTTCTTTCAGGACCAAAGCAGATCACCTATGACAGTGATGTGTATTCTGTGTAGGTGTACTCCTTTCTTACAGGGGAATCATGGGTTCCACTTGTCCAATATCATAAAATTTTTGCATGGTGCCTCCTTAGACCTGAGGGTCATCCTAGCTTTCAGTTCAGAAATAGAAAATAACTGATTTTCAATTCTTTGCATTGTTAAAAGCTTCACACATAATAAATCTTTCTGTTTATATAGAGGAAGCTTCTAAAAAAGTCTTATTTTATAACTGATTGGTCAACAGAGGTGGTGGGGATTCAGTGGAACTGCATTCTCTGCTTTATTGCAGATTCAATTGACTAAAGGGCACTTAAGCACTGTGTAAGAGGTCCTTGCTATTTCTGTGTGAACAAAGACAGTACTATTTAATTTGTGTGGTTTTCAAATAGATAAAGCCCGTTTCCCAGAGCAGTAGATGCTTTGCACCCATTGTTAAGTGTCTCTTAAACTGTAAAAAGACCAGGAGGGTAAAACAACCCTATTTATTTTCCAGAAAGGTGAATGTTTGGGGGGACTAAGTGAAAGTGGTGCAATTCATAGAAATTAAGCAGGCAGTTGGTGACATATCACAGAAAATTGTTCTCTTTGTGTTTGAGCAGAATTAAAAAAGCTAATCTGAAAACTATGTCAACTATGACATTTTTTAAAAGCAAATATTAAACTGTTTTCTGAGTATAGGAAACCAAAGAGAATTTATAATGAATATAAGAGTTTATCATCTCTCCTTTTGTTTGCATTAAGAGCACTTCAATGTCATCCTTATTTGTACCTTTTATCATTTCCCAATAGCATAACAAAAATAAGTACTTATTACTTGGAGTCATGGTGCCCCACAGAACAGTACTGCATTTTTGTTCATTACTGCTATAGAAATGGAAAAAAAACATATTTTGTAATGCAACACTGTGAAGCTCTTTAGAACTGTCCATATGCAGTGTTTCAATGTAAATGCATGTGTGTTCCTATGCATGCACATGTATATGAGTTTGTATTTACTGGGGTCATATAAAAGAAAATTATTATTGAAAGGAATAGGATAGAATAAAATATAGTGTTACTCAAAGGACTCCATTATAAAAAAAAAAAAAGCCTGTAAAAGGAATCACAGAATAGTTGATGTTTGAAGGGAGGACTGGAGGTCTTGGCTGAGCTCCCTGCTTAAAGCAGGGACACCTAGAGTTGGTTGTCCAGGACAATGTCCAGGTGGCTTCTGAATATCTCCAAGGATGAGACACTCCATAACCTCCCTGGGCAGGTGTTTGGTCACCCTCACAATGAAAAGTGTATTCAGATTCCTTACTGCATAGCACTTGTTTGCCCAATCAGCATGTCTTTTCCTCTGCTTAAATGGGATTAATCATACTTCTTTTCTTCAGTTTGGAGTTAGAACTTATTGACTAATATTTTAAATGGCCTTTTGTGCCTGCCTGTGAAGAGGACTGCTTTTAGCAAGAAAGCAAGTTTCAAGACACTCAACATGGTTTGTTCTGTCTGACCTTATGGACTTTGTTCTCCTAAAGCAGCACTGTGCTCCTGAATATCTGTGCATCCCTTCATTCTGCTCTCTCGGTGCCGTATGCACATTAATAACCAATGACAGAAGAAAAAAAAGTTAGAGTTGCAGGTTGAACTCCAAACTAGTGCTTTTCTGAAAGTATCATAGATCATGTTTAATAGCCTGTGGATCAAAATGAAACCCAGTATATATCACACGGGAACTCAGTAATTGAAGCATTCTGGGAATGTCTAAGTACTGGAGTGCTGAGGTCCCTAGAAGCTTCATTCTGTGCTAAGTTTTTGTCCGAATAAAAGCCCTATCATCCACTTTTTTTATAACAAACTGTAGTCATATTTTAATGCACTGTGAATCTGACGTTCAGGGGAACGATAAACTCCCTTTTCTGCCACTTCCACCTCCTAATTTTCTGCAAATGAGAAAAACAGTCCTTCAGAGACATTAGCATTTCAGAATATCTCCAGTACACTTGACTCGTGGCTGTCTTGTCTCTGTCCTGGGTGTCTGCAGAATGGTCCCTCAGGAGCACTGAACATGTTCTCTGGGTCTGTGAAGCCGATCTATCTGTCTGCCAGCTCTGAATTTACTCCTTTCATATGAGAAGCCTCAGGGGCTCTCTGAAGGATCCTAACTGGTCTCCTGGTGATGGGAAAGCAATAATTTGCAACCCTGAAGCTGCACAGGTGGTATTGTGTGGGTATAGGGAGGATGTATAGTTTTGTTTCAGAAAAACAGCAGTCACAGAAGGGTTTTCTGGACTTGCTGCTCTGTGGTTTGCACAAGGGATAAATTCTTTTCCTATTTAAATGTGGTAGAAGGAAGGTTGACTTTTGCAGCATCCTGACAGAGAAAAAGACTTGGAATGAAACTATAGCAAGCCTGGCAAAGCTGAGACCCTTGAACCTTTCTTGACTGAGTATTACAGGGCTGGTGTGCCAGGGCTGCATTGTGTGACTGTGCCAGAACTGGGCTGGTGCAGGCCTTGCTGGCTGATCTGGTGCCCTCGTGGTTGGGGCAGTGAGGCAGCCGTGCAGCTGGGGTCAGTCCCCTCTCACGGTGTTTAATGGTGCTCCTTGAGGAGCATCATGTTTTCACTGTATCGTTTCACCTTGTGCCTGTAAGCTGCTCCTAGAGCTGCCTTCCTCAGCTGCCCAAGCTGTGGCTCCCTGTCCCTGAGAGGATTTTGGTTCAGAGGATCTGTTTTACAGTGGGAGCTTGAACTGAATGGGGTCGATGACTGAAGTGATTTTTAGGTGAGCATTTGCAGGGAACATTTTAGGGTGCACTAGGGACTGATGAGAGAACTGCCCACCAGAGTCACTGGCTTGATACATGATGGTTATATATATTCCTTTATGATGGTTATATACATTCATTAACCTCATTAATAATTGGTATTTCAATGCTGAAGGGTATGTGTAGGATAACAGTAATATCTGTTCCTCCCCTTGCTCCTGTGCATAGGATGAATCTCACTGAGAGTGAAAGTAAAGTGTGTGGCCAAGGAAAAATCATTCTTAGCAGCTGTTTAATTGTCAATGCATGATTTGTCTTGCTTTTGCACTAGTTAAACTGCAATGTGGAATGGAAGGCACCATTTCTTGCCACTTTCCTAAGTGCTGCCTTTCCTTCTGCAAGGGTGTGGTAACAGGACCTTCTCTGAGTGCTTTAGGTGTAAAGGTACTTGAATATCAGAAATTGCAAGTGGATTAAATGACAATCTCATGAATGAATAGTGAGTAGTAGTATGGTCTGTTGGTGGTGTTTTTTTAATGAACTATTCCTACACTAGTCAATAAAGTTCCCTCTGGTTACAAATCTTTCTGGTGGTATTGTGACTGTTCTGCCCTGCCAGCTGGTACCTGCTGGGGTTCCTGAATGGAACAAGTGCCTTCTAGCATTCTGTTGGGTTTGACATGTTTAATAAATAACAGCAATGCAACATATTATTGACCATAGTGCAATAATAGTGATCATGAGATAAATAGCATAGTGATTTTTTTTGGTCATTTTGTAGGGAGTTGAGTTGGACAGAAGGAAAGTAAAATCTTTGAGTTTCACCCTTAATTAATGGACTGCTACAGCATGAGTTACTATCTATTTGATGGAAAATAAGATTTTTTTTTGCCTTATCAGCCAGAAAAGAGCAGCTGCTGAACAGAATAAGTCTTTATTTTGCCTCACAGGAAAGGTAAACTTCCACTGTAGTCTGAAACATGGATGACAGTTTCAACACTGGCTTAGCCTATCTGGGAAAATATTTCACTGTATTTGTTGTATCAGGGATAAGTGGGCAGCTCCCATGTCAGTGGAGTTTCAAAGGATGTGGGCAATTGGGCAAATGCAGCATCTCTAAAAAAGAATTACAAACATACCCGGTTCACGAATATTCGATCAAAGAACTGTTTAGTGGCTGTTCTAGAGTACGGTCATTGTCTACTTGGCCAGCTCTGTATTTTGGGGACTCTTCTCTGCATAGCCCAGTGACTTTTGTATAAGCACGTCTTCAAGAAAGGCATCTATTCTTGCCTGGAAAACATCAAGGAATGGTAAACTAACACTTTCCTTGGCACCTCCTTTCAGTAGCTAATTAGCCTTCCTGTACAAAATCGTGGTGAAAAAATGCTTATCCCCACTAAAATAGCCTTCTCTAATGTGTTTTTCCATTTTGCTCATAAGTTGCCATCAAGTCACCTCTCATTCTTCTATTTATAAACTAAATAGATTCGTATCTTTAAGTCTTCATTAGACATTGAGTTATTTCTGTGGCATCATCATCCTTCCCATTTTTCATTATTATAAGAAACCCCAACAAACATCTGAACTATGTATTGCTTGCCAGCACCTGTGCTTGCCAGCACCTGTGTTTCCACTACTATATGTGCAGATAAAATTATTTCCCTAATGCCTCTGCACTTGCTTATAAAATCGTGGATCATATTACATTTTTTCTTCTCCTTTATTTCTTTGGGAGGCTTTGTAAAAAAAAACAACAACAAACAATACAACAAAACATATATATATGTATGTAGTGGTCAGGAAAAGTTTTCTTGTGTGTATGAATTACTAATTTGAGAACAAAATAAATTGTCAGGACATCTTGGGTGGTTTGGGTCATTTTTCCCATTGGCCTATGGAAAACTAACTGACATCCCAGATAAACCAGTGGTCATATGATCTGGGAATCTTTGTTTAAGAGCAGTCTTGACTGTTTTAAAGCATTCACATAAACGACCTAATTACAAAACTTTGTAGTCTGCCTCTTGACAGAACTTTTAAAAGTTGATTTTGGCTTGGGTGTAGAGTGAAAACAATTGCAGAGAAGTCAGTTGCTTGCCAGGAAGGATTTTTGGCTTCCGATGTGTGACCTGGAAGCTCACATGAATTTTGTTTTATTGTCGACTGCTACAGTCTTTTCGGAGTCACTGTTTTTAGGGTAGTCATCCGTTTTGAGCCGTCTCTGTTTTTTTCCCTGCATGCACAACTTACCTTTTGACTGAGTTTGAGCAGTTCAGGTCTGTGCAATGGCTTGTCTTCCTCGTTTTTCTCCCTGTGTGAGTCTCTCACTTGCAAATGGTATCAGCTGTCATTTACTGACTTTCAGAAAACCAACAATGAGGATCAGCCTCAAGGTTAATCCTGGTCTCTGTGGAGCCTCACTAGCAGCAATATTTGATTGGCACCCTGTTTTTCCTGCATGGGGAGATCTGCTAGTTATTCAAATCTTGCTTAGTTCTGCTGCATTCCTATTGTGTGGTCCTGATTTTTTTGTGCTGTTCCTGTGTGAATTGTTCCTGCTATTTTTCATTTAAATGGCTTGTGCAAGGCTTTCCTATTAATGCTCTAAGTGCAAATAAATCATCAAGAAAACTTGGAATATCAGCAAAATAATGAAGGTGGGCTGACCCAAAAAAATGGTGCTTGGCAAAGATATAAATATAACTAAATAAGAAAGACTGCATTTTGAATCTGTTTCTATAAATTTTAAAATTTCTATGTATTCTTAGCCTTTAACTCTTTATAAATTAAATCCAGCATGAGTTTTTCTTTTTTAACTTTAGGTTCACATTGACTTAAGCAAACTTATTTCACTAGGTCTATCTCCTTACCACTTCTAATACTAGTGCTTGTTTTCTGAAATTTCCACGGTATCCTAAAAAACTATCCACAGCTTCGGTGAGCTGTTTTTAATCTTAGGTATAAGCCATCCAGGCCTATAGACCTGAAAATTTTTCTTCAGTAGAACTTTAACATCGCAATAGCTGCTGATGGCTTGGAAAGCTCATCAGATTTGTGGTAGGAATCCCTCCCAGCAGAAAAAGAAAGCTTAGTGAACACTTCTGCCCTGCCTGCATTTTTAATAATTTAACCATAGGTAGGGCTTCAGTCATCCCTAATGTACATACTAAACTGTTTCTTCTTTCCTTAGTCCACCCACGACATCCTGTCAATCAAGGTTTTCTTTTCCTTCTGATAAGTTTTCTTCATGTCACATTTGTATTGATTGCTATCTGATCTGCTTCCCTCTTTCAACGTGTTAAATATTGCTTTGCCATCTTCCCTTTGCCAATAAATCGGGATGGGCTTTTAGATAAAGCTGTCTTCTTTCTTGATTGAAGGATTGCGGCTTTTGGCCATCTAATCTCTTCTTAAAGTGCTTTAAGCCTTCATCTATCTTTTCCACCTGAAGTTTTTTGGAAATTAAGTCTTTTAAAACAGTCTTTGTGGTTGTGACCATCCTTTTCCTTAGGCTTCAGTGATTACAGTCAGGTTGTGATGAGTTCACAGGGGCAAGTTCTGATTTATAGACCAGTGAGTAATTTCTTTGGGCCACAATATGGTTGGAAATGAAGATGTATCATGCTGGGTCTGCACCACCCCTTTGGTGAGTTGGGACAGGGTGTGCAGAACTGACTGTGGTGTGAATTAGTCTGTGGACGTGCTGGGTGAGCGTGTGGTAACAGGATGTGGTGACTGCTGGGGAAGGAAGGTAAGACGCAGCCAGTGCTGGGTATCCATGTGTCTTGGCTGCTTGAATGATGCCTCAGTTTGATTAGTGTAATGTAGATTTCTACAGAGAGATGTCCCATCTTTGGAAAGATTCAGGGTCAGGCTGGATGGGGCTTTGAACGACCTGATGTAGTTGAAGGTGTCCCTCCTCATTGCAGGGTTGTTGGACTAGATGACCTTGAAAGGTCAACCCAAGCTATTCTATGTAGCATTTGTGCTTGTGAATCAGGTTGTTTTTCACAATCAACAGTAGCTATGAGGCAGTTGTGTTGACCCAGAGGACTCACTGCTGAAGTTGCCAAAGTGCTCTGCTGGAACTGGTTAGGGGTGGTGGTGAGGACCCGGCTGGAGGACCTGCCCTGGATGCCCTGCTCTAGATCCCAAGGATGGGAATTCTGCTGTGTCCGTAGCTGTGTCAGGGCTCAGGGGTCGGGTCCAGCCGGCTGAAGAGCTACCCGTGCAGTCGGGGGTGTCACACCTCTGGAGCACGGCTTTTCCAAGAGGATTTCAAGCCGCAGGTAGTAGTAGAGCCAGGTGACCATCGGGGGGCACCAGAACGACAGCAATGTCTTGGAACTGCTAATTAGTGCTCAGGCTGTTAATGTCTCTTTGGTGCAGTCACGGAAAAAAACCCTGTGTTTGAGGGGGGCAAGAAATTTCTTCCAGTTCTTAAATCGACATAATTTCCTCAGTAATACTGCAAGCTCTATTTTGAAGGCACGAGCTGTTAAAAAATAAACTAGCAAGGAAGAGTTATCTCCTACTTTCCTGGCTGCATTAGCTTTTTCTTTCTTTTATTTTCCTTTTTTCCCCCCTTTCAATCCTTTGTTTAAAATTATGTATTGATTTGCAAGGTTTAGACTAAAAAATTACCTTGAATAAGATATATTGAATAATTATCGTGGAGAGATCAGTGTCTAATAAAATATGAAACTTGTAAGGATTTTACAGTTCTTCCTAGGCATTTGAGTGTCCTATATGGAGTCTGAACACAGTAATATTTCAGGAATTAGTATGCATTTTTAACAGTAGTTGAGTGCTGTTGCTTTTTTTGTTTGTTTGTTTTTCCCTGACAGTTCAGGTGACGGTCTGAATTTCAGATGTGGAGGGATATCTACAGACATTATTTCTGGCTTATTGCTATATAAGGTTATTAGCATGGATAGATATTCTATAACAGTGACTGTAGGCTACTGGTAAGTCATGATGTTGAAGCATCTTTGACTGCTCTTTCACCTGGCCTCATAAGAAAATGGAGGGAAAGAAGCATTTTTTCCCTTAAAAAGAAGGCTATTCTGCTGTCTACAGGCAGTCTTCTTCCAAGTGTCTTGTGAAACTCCTGCTAATCTTTGATGAAAATTCACGGTATTAATATTTAATAATGAATGTATAAACCTGTTTTATTAAAGATGTATTTTCTGTTTTGTTTTGGTCTTTTTAAGTGAGTTCTTGAGGGTGAAGATATTGAGTTTCTGTGAGTGGAGCCACAGTATGATTTCTGAAAAGCAAGTTAACCAAGAATTGGCCTTGGTTGGCCAGTGCTGTTGAAAAGCATAGTCCAAGGTGTCCTGAGTCATCTGCAATGGTCGAAACCTAAAGGTGCCAGGGGCTTTTATCCCCAGTGGCACTGATAGTCTTCCTCTGTCCAGTTACCCTGCTGATTTACCAGCCTTGAAGTCCCCATTGCATGGATAAATGTTGAAGCGCAATCAGAATGTGGGCTTTAGTTATAACAATGCACACAAATGATTTTTGTAAGTGAAGAATTTTGCAAATAGTATTTCTGATTATCTTGACAAAAAATCAGAAAACAATGAAATGAATGTAGCATTTATACACATGGAAGAGACTTGGTGAAAGGACTCCCTTCTTGAAACCGTGTTGCTCTTTCTCACTAAGTAAGTTGGACTGAAAAAGACACTGTTTCACTATGCAGGTCTTGCTTTCTTTATATCCCTAGACCATCATAGTCAAGACTACTAGGAAACAGTATTTTCATGAAACATCTGACTTTCATCAGGCAGCTAGGGGCATCTGGAAACTCCTGCTTTTTCAAGTTCACTAAGCCTATTTGAGGTTTTCTAGAAATGATGAAAAGAACCGTTAATCCTACTGCTGCTTAACTTTGAATTGGTAAGTCAGTCCTTAAACCCGTGCAGTTCTTTAACTCGTGCACTAGATGGTGATCAAAAGCAGCCCAAGTTGTGTTCTCCTGCTTCCCAAAATCACAGCTGACAGTGGAAAATGAAAGCACAGGACTGACAGTTTTTCCTCCCAAGCCTTTAAACTTTTCTTGCTGTCCATGAATGATTAATCTATTTAGTAGAATCATCTTAGAGATTAAGGTAGAGGTGCTGCTAAATTCATATATCCTGTTGTAACTGTGATTTTTTAAATCGGTTGTTTGATAAAAGCATAGGAAGTGCTTCTGTCTGTCCAATTGCAAAACATTCATCAAATATTCCGTTACTTCAAGCTGGGGTTAGTTTTGTTTCCATAGTACAGGAATTCGAATATACCACTTCTTGAAATAATTCCTATGGACTGAAACTTCAGTCTCTGAATATACAGATTGATTACCATTGGTTAATACAAGGTAGTAATGAAAAAGGTTTGGGGAGGCATTACTCTGAAAACATGATTACAGTTTTTTATAAGGTTAAAAACAAACCAAGGAGAAACCATTACTGCCCACCCTGAAATTATAAAACCTGCTCTAGTCCTGTACTTTGAGATTACTACTGGCTTCAAGGGGAAAGATTGCGAGATGTGTTTTGGATTCTGTAACTGGAAAAAATGCATTCCACTGAAGAGAATCAGTCAAGAATATTCTTTTACTGAAAAAGCCAAGGTATAATATTCAGGAATGAAGGCTGATAGGTGGACCTAGACAGATCCGGGACAAGGGGAAATCTAGTATGGTACTGAGCAGAGTGGCTATAGGTAGAAAATATCAGTGGTGCAGTGTTTAGATAGCAGGAGGGAAATGTACAGCACACAGATCTGTAAGATGATGTACAACATGCTGGACTGTACTATAGCTATTATAGGCCAAATAAATATAGTTCAAATAAACAGCTTAAAGAAGGAGCATGTCACATGAATGTTCATAGCAGAGAAAAGTTCTTTTTTGTTCTCCGTGTAAGTCTGCAAGGAAGCAGAAGCCTGTCTTGTGACTACTGCTCAGAGCCACTCATGTGCATACATCCTTCCTCTGGCAAGGCTAAAAGCTGAGGGAAACAACCCTCATTCTGCTCCAGTGTGGGAGGAAGTGCCACGGGTGATGGCTGTAGCAAAAGATGTAGTGCTGTGAAGCCACCTCCATGTATGGAAAGATGGATGAGGTCTGATGGTGCATGGAGCAATGGCATGGCTTAAATTAGGCTTAAATTGAACATCTGGCTTGTCTTTTTTTTCTTTC